>JAGDQP010042558.1:0-15854 GCA_022664845.1 Lepisma saccharinum
CACCACCACCACCAACCCTACATCCAAAAACCATATACATAACAAGAGCTATAATCTAGGATGATATTCATGGCGTTCAAATAATCCCCCATCCTTTAACTCATTCCAGAGTCTCTCTAACTCCCTTTTAACCTGGAAAGAAAGGGCTGATAACATCCACAAAGGTGCCAATCATCTACAGTTTCCCTTCTGTAATGTATTCGTATCCCCTCCGTCCTTCTGGTGATCCAGACCTCTTCAGTTTCTCCTTCAGAGAGCAAGGTACTTGACTATTTAACCTTTAAAAAATAACCCTTTTTCCTCTCTCTTCATAAAAATCAATAAGTACTTCTGATAAGACAGCACAATGGAATACTAGCATTAGGCTCCATTCAAAATGGACTGATGGTAGATAGAACACTCATTACATGACTTGAAACGCATTTATTTCTGAGAGATTTTCCCCCCTATTCTTTTTTAAAAAAAAAAAAAGGAAAAAAAAAAACACAATCTTAAAATTCAATTTAGACTACAAAATGCAGTAAATCATTATCATGATGTTCGCTGATGCTTTGCAAAATGCGAAAGGTCCTGCACAACAAACTCAGCCCTCTTCATCATCCTGATCTTGAGCTTATCATTATACAGCCTCCTTCTTCAGGGATTCAGCCAGGATTTCCAGTTTGAGGGAGTAATGTCAAAGTTGAGGGTGGAATTAATAGGTTCTCTCGATATTTAACCGTAATTATTTATATAGTAGTGGGGATGTTCGAAAATTTGGGAAAGGTGACGCCCCCCTTTGAGGGAGGGGTGGGTGGGTGTCCAATAGAATCCATGTCCCGACCGAAAGTTTCGGTCTTCTGTAAACTTAACTTTGTCCTTCTGTTTTTTTTACGCTCTCGTGAGCTAGTGACTTAGCGTAGGCAGTAGAACATCGGGTTAGATTTGATACACTCATGCGTTCAAGAAACAACATAGAAACTAACTTCATGTTTGGATTCAGAGTGCTTGACTTATGCGGCCATTTTTAATCTAATAAGAATACAACATTCTCTTACGGTAATATTACACTACATGTACTCAGTGTATAGAGCACGCTAGCAAAGAAGCAGATAAAAAGAGAGACTCTGCATTCGTGTTCAGTGACGAACTGGTTTTTGTATTTCCGCTTTTAAATTGGTGAGACTACAACTTTCTGATATGGTACTTTTTCAGTATATACACTCAGCTTCTAAGGCATGATAGTGCCTTAAAGGAAGTGAAGTAATTTCTTGTTCAGCTTACTCTATGCATAGTTTTAATTCAAACGCTCTACCCAATCGTTAAGGTTACATGCACTAATTAAGAGCTGCAATCAATTTAGATATAATTATTGATAAGCAATTACAATAAATCGAACTTCCTAGCTAATTCATCTATATTAGGTGAGTGGAATATCAATATTTCTCCCTCCAGAGCTTCATATTCGGATATACTGATTGGTACGTTTTTAGTGACAAGTAATGGATTCCATATCTAGCTACAATCTCGTTAACATGCTTAGATAGTTTGAACAAGATCTCATGAATTTCTTCGTTAAAACTGTTGCTGGTACACCGTCCAATGCCTCGTGAACCAAACAACCAATTATCGAACTCAAAACACAATGTTTTATGACTTTCTTCCTCCTTGCGAGCAGTACAAGAGCAATCGTATCGGTCAATAGACATTTTCATATTTTCAGCCTCTGTAACGTTTGGCTCCACAGCTAAAGACATGGATGCAATTTTCTGAAGTTTTCCCAGTGTACTGCGGCAAGTGAAGTAATCTGAAATGCTGTCTCTTGTTATTATCTATGGTCGAACGTGAGTAAAACAATTAACTAACGAATCAATCCATAAATACCTAACCAAAGCTAGATTAGGTAATATCTGTCGTAAACTTTTAAAGGTAGTCACTGCAATAGTAGAGCTTTGGACACTAATCTTGCAGTAAGTTGCATCTCTAAACTAGAAAATTATCACTAATCAAATCATCCATAATCAAGTAATCTTAAATTATAATATTATATGCTTCGTTAAAGCTGCACACATTGATATGGACATATGGATATCGGATGAAATGAATTGAATATTGGATAAATCATGTTTGATTTAATTTTAATAACTGAATGTTTATATTTGTTGATTAAATTAATTTGAAATTTTTAAATATGGTAAAAATTATTACTATCGTTAATGATTTTAATTGTATTTAAAAGTTTTACTGCGATGAATATTTATCTTGTTTTGGGGGAATATTGGAACTAACTGGTATGAAAAGATGTCTATGTAGTTTCAGACAGTGAAATAGAGGAACGGGATGATTGGAATTTATTTGTTAAAAGAAAAAAATTTAGTATTTGGACCTATGATTGTGATATTTAATTCGATTTAATATTAGATTCGTTTGTTATAAATAAAAATAAAAGTTTCTGTTAGTTTTATGGATAAAAAGAAAGCTTGAACCTTTCATATTACTGAAAGTTATGTTTTTAATGGATTGAAACAACAATGGTTGGTGTCTTGTATTAGGTAGATAGTTCCACAATTTGATTTAAATAAATTTATTGTTCCCCGCTCTCGAGTTAAACATTTTTTTTTTAAATTTCACTGCGTATTATGTTTCGTGGACATAATTGCAGCGCCGCAAGGCTCTATTGGCTATGAACCATTGACTTGTTTGTCCTGACGAGAGATTTTACGTATGCAATGGAAAGTAGTCTCCATTATATTCAACAGGGGAAAAAAAACTATACATAGTTGGACCAGTTAAAATTACTTCTCTTCGGGATAAGATTGTAGGTACGGTTTTTACTTCATATCTTAATAGCAAAACCTAACGATTTCTGGTGACAGATACCCTGAGATTACATTGAATGAGAATATATGAGTTAGTTTGGCAAAAATCTTCAAAACATTTAAATAAGGAATGCTTCTACAACGACGGAGCATTTTATTATTGTACATTATTAAAAACGACGAATCAATCGTTATTATTTCAACATCCTACTGTTGAAAATACGAACATTTGTGGGGGGGAAATGTGTCATAAAATAACACTAAACTAAAAAAGTTAAGGAATGCTATTTTTAAAATAATTTTGATGAATAACAGTAATAAATTAACTTACAAACAGAATAGGTTAACATGGAAGATTGTCACGCAAATTAAAACGATACATTCGTCCAAACGATAGTGTCAGAAATATATATAGAAAACATATTTAATAAATATCCAGGAGGTGAAGTATAAAATGACAAGAGACAAAAACTTTGTTTACTGTCGAGAACAAAGACATTTTAGAAATCCTTTAAAAATAGAAATTGAACAAATACGTCGATTGTGCTGAATGTATGAGGTATAATCAGTTCATAACACAATCAAGATATATATATAAATGCAAGAGCCATCTATAGTTATTAAGCTTTAAGAATCAATGCAAGTGTTTTTCCCGCTGTATTGGTTTTTCGTCGAATTATTCATATTTGAGTTCAGATAAAAAGAAAATAGCTTTAACTGACTAAAATCCAGTTCGTACTCCAGTAATGAGTAGCATTAGTTTCAAAGGAATGTTAATAGTATAACGTCAAAATTATATCTAAACACTTTTGAAATAGAATAACAGAGGCTACCCAGAAAGTGTCTCCGTACGGTTTTGAAGTTACTATTAGAGTTTCTCTGAGCATAATTGTATTCATTATAGAAGTACAAAACGGACTTTAGTCCGTGAAAGTTATTTCCTGTTTATCTGAACTAAAATTATGGACTTAAAAGGAAAAATGTGGGAAACTTACTTGTATTCAGCCTTACCGTTTTTAAAGGTGGAGTGAAATAACCAACTCTGAAAACGTGGCTTTGTTTCACGTAAAATTTATCCTTTTCATTTTGCCCCTTCGAAGATTCTATCAAACTATTCTTATTGCGGAGCTTCCAGAGCAAGAGGGGGGGGGGGGATGAAAGTCTTAATATTCTTCTTATTGGTTTATTCGAAAAAGAGGGTGAAGAACAAATGACAGTTTGAAGAATGGGGAAAATGTTTCTGAAGACAGATCTCTTTCACTCTCTTCTTTCGCCTTGAAATGACGACGACACTGCCGCTGACGTTCCTATATGTCATGGACAAATCTTGAGTTGATTGTTATTACCAGAAGATCCATTTTTCTTTGTTTTTCGGTTCATCAGCCGTGTCAGTATCTGCCACCAAATCAATTCTTCGTAGAAATCTTTCAACAATCAACAATATCCGTTTGTAACCCTACCTACTCTGCTCCATCCCTCCACCTCTCGTCCTTTATCACTGATGACCACGAGTTCCATCTTTCCCCTCCTTTTTTTTCTCTTCTGAATTTTGGCTTCTTTCCTTTTGCTCTCTGCTGCAGAAAGTTTCATCTTCTCCTACCCTCTTGGGATTGATCTGGCGCCCAAAACAGCGTCTCGTTGTCTCACGATCGGAGAAACTGCCCTTACAGTGTTGCAAGACACAAAACTGAAAAGAACGTCATGTATCATAATGCATGAACGAATTTTGTTAATGGTCTTTGGGTATCTAAGGCTCAGACCGGGGCAAGGAAGGGAAAAGGATTCGGGAAGGTGTCTGCCAGAGTCTATGTTGAAGGTGCCATCTCGGCACTTGCCTGGTGTGACTGAGGAAAAAAACTGGAAAACCTCAGTCAGAATGGTTGGTCACTGGAATCGAACCCATGACCTGCCGAATGCTACGCCAACGCTCAACCACTGAGCGTATCGGTTCGGTATCATAAACTTAAGTTATAATTTTCGTTATATGAGCTGTAAATGCATCTGTTAGCAAATGCTATCAGAAGCCGAGGGATGACATCGATATTAATAGTGTCATACCATGCCCAATTTGCTTCGAATTCGTGATATCATCCAGTATGCATTTCAACTACCATACGACATATAGAAACTTTTCTGTCTGTGTATTATTCCTCTCCGTATTTTTGGTCTGGTTACTATTGGTCTGTATATTATTGGTGTGTGTATTATTGGTCTGTGGCGACCATTCATTCGGGGCAGGGATAGGGAATGGTAGAGATAGGACTTTAATCTTGGTAGACTAGGCGGTCCAAAGGGAAATTAACGGAGGGAATTTATCCCTGAGAAACCTTGTTGTTGAGGGATGTGTGAGCTGGTCAAATATCGGGATGGTACTATTAACTAGACCTTGGCCGACACCTTCCAAAATCTACTCCCCACTCTATCCCGACCTGTGATGTCTAAAGACCTTCAAATTAATTCAATGAATTGGAGCTGGTTGCATATAACTTTGTTTTCTGACTGGTTTTGTGAGTTACAACTCATATAACTATTTCTCATGAATAGACAAATTGAGTTATAAACTTTAATACTATTAATTAATCCATGTGACGCTGAAATGTAGACATACATTTTTCTACCGAACTGTCATGAAGGAATATAGATGTCTCAAGCGTTACGACTAATCACTTTGGACTGGGTTGCTAATAGAAGTTAATACAAAAGTAAATAAATAAAGCAAGAATAAAAGTAAATTATAAAAATGGGTGGACTTTATGAATTCTTCAAGTAGAGATGGATGAACTTCAATAGACATTCTTAAGCTCCCCCTCGTGGAATAAGACACTGGAAAGGGGGTTTCCAACTGTAAATTTTAAGTAAAATATTTTACAAATATGTATATTGTATTCAGGATTTGAATGAATAAGTAAATATTTACCTTTTAAAATAATATTTTAAATATTGAATAAGAATGAGAATTAATGAAAGTCAAAATGTTTAAATATTTTCAGAATAATTTGAAATATTGTTTCAATACAACTAATTTCATAAAGAGGGTGAAGGTTTTCCCTTAGAGACACCAGGCAAATGCCAGCCAGGATGGTACATCCAAACTAGGCCCTGGTCGACTACCTTTCACTACTCTATCCCGGTGTCAGCCTCAGATGCCTGAAGGTTATAAATAAATTTAAGAAAAAAGGGAGTAAATACCTGGTAATTGTCCATAAGCTTGCTCCTTCCTATCAAGAATCGAAAAGGGAAAACTTATTATGTATTTGGATGCTTTTGTACGAGAGGAATCGATTGGTACTAATGATAGAGATATACGTATATTGAACGATTTTTGTGTTATTAACACATACCTAATAACGGCTCATTCTCCTTTCTGAATGACATAACTTGCAGACGTAGAGAACAGACTCCTCAAAGATAGCGAACATCGTCGATATTGTATCCGATCCATGCCCGTTGCAAGCAACGCTGTCACTTGGTACACAATTTTGGGGTGTAGCACATTTCCCATCTCGCTTCAGCGCATCCAAAACATTTTCAGTGGTATTAGAAAATGTGGAGGCAAAGGCAATGTGGATATTTCATTTTGATGTTCTTTCAACGATCTTACGAGGGCAGATCTCACCTTCACACACCCTCAACGGATGGTTGAGGGTGGAGGCAACATTCAACGTGAGGATGAGGACGAAATTGAAACTTGATGGTGGGGACTAGTGAGGTTAAATGAAAATGAACAGCTTTTCTTCGTAGTGACCTAAGCCAGATGATGCAGTGCGTTATCCTGTTTGAAATACGATGGATACTGAAGAGGGTTATTAGATGTATTTTTCTTTGCAAATACTTTTATTTGTTTCTAATTTTCGTGTCCACTATGTGTTAGTGATAACGCTTGCTGCCTTGTAATTACGATGACCCGAGTTCGATTCCCGGTGCGGACACAAGTAATTCGGAGGCTACTTTAAAATGTAGGCCCCGTTCTTAGGACGCTATCATCATTCGATGAAAGGTAATGTCAAACCACAATGGGTTCACCTTACCCAGGGACCTTCTGGTAGAACACCCATTATCATCATGATTCTAATTTTGATCATGGAACTGTGTACATCATTTATTTTGATGGTTCTCGTGTGCAATTATTTATTGTAATATATTAATATTTTTTTTTGGGGGGGGGAAATATTTTGAAAAATCAAAATTTGATTACTTTCACGAAATTTTCCGACTTTGATTTTGGTGTCTGTATGAAGTACTTTCTGAGTAGTTATCATTATATCATCGTCAGGACTTAACTGGGAATATAATAGTGTATATTCAACTCATGTTCGAACCATCACGGTCAACAAAACAAATAATGCCCATTGTTCTCAAAGTTTGTTTTCCCGATTCGTCATAGCGAGCGGACGTAACTCAGTTTGCAGTGGGTTGGCTTAGAATTCCTGACAAGGATCTCAACGCCCGTACAATCTGACTGAGATTTTTTTCCCCAAGGTTTCTCCTCAGTCACACCAGGCAAATGCCGGGATGGTATCCTGGAGAACTATCTTCGAACATCCTCTTCCCAGACTGTGCCTTCCAACATCTTCTCGCATGGACTATCCCAACCTGAGCATGAGATACCTAAAAGCTATAAACAAATTCTTCAATTCCTGCAGATCATATTTTTCATTTGGATAATTTTCTGGTATCACAGCTAGCTTGGAGAACTCCGCTGAGGGATGAGACGACAAGGGTGGTTTTCTACAATGTCCTACTTACACTGAAATCTCCTGGCACAAAAAGTACACAAAAGCTTCACCAAAAGTGAACTTTATGTGAACCTAACGAAAAAATGTAACATTTTAGTGTGCTCAATGTGTCTTTTTATTAGCTTCTGGTCCACGGTGCACATTTTGTACACATGAGCTGCTCTTCGTTCTGAGATCACTTTTAGTACATTGGCCAATTTTAAATGAACTTTTTGTGCATAAATTGTGTATCAGTACACCAGAAGTTCATATATAATGCACTAAAAACGTGCTAAAACGTCATATTGTGAACTTTTTTCGGGACATATTGTGAACTTTATGTGTACTTTGATTTTCAGTGTACTCACTCCGTTCTATAAGTTTTAAAATCCTTATAAGAAGGTGTTTTAAAATGGCGAATTACCACATTAATTAAAAATGGGTTTAAAATACCGGTATATGTCATTTCTAACGGACTTGATAAGAATTTGGTAAAAGGTAAAGCTATCCGCTGTGCGATGCGCATGCGCCGTGAATGGTGGAAGGGGTTATAAAGCTTTACATATTCTCAACCAATGAAACGAAGTGAGGTGACGTGCTTACAGTCCCACGCTCGATCACCTTTATCTCCAGTGTACTGGTCAAAATTTGCGCACGGTCAGACGCGCTAGCACGTGACCCACGGCGATGTCAATAACAATAAGCATTTTGGTCAGCCTTTTATTTACAATGTCTGTATGTCCGTCTGTCTTTAACGTACGCTAGTAGCTAAGCGAAAGCAAATAAAGAGTGTAGCCACCACAAATTACCAATCGACTTAGAGTCTGGTGAGGCTACAGGGTTTTTACAGGGAAGCTATGGTAGTTCCTAGTGCGTAACATGTACAGTCTCTAATGCACGCTACCACTTAATACCAAGCAAGTATTAAGAAACAGACTTCAGATTTGAATACAGCGACCACTATTTTACACACTCGCTTACAATTTGGTGATATCACTGCCCTTACTTGCGGTATTTTGGGAGTTTATGTGCTCAGTTCCTAATGCAGATTAGCGCGTTAACGTTAGGAATAATAGGGAGAAACTGACTTCAGATTTTTAATTCGACATCGATTTATCAACTGTTTTCAATCTAAGGACACCACCACAACATATCCAAAAGGTATTTCTTTACTAAATGGACTTCAGTACGATTTCATTGGACCCGCCCTAAGTTTGTACCAATCGTTTATTGATTTCAAAATGAATTTATTTAATCAAAAATAATTTTCAATATATTTTTTTGTTATTTGGTTTAGTAAAATTTAGTTTGGGTTGGAAACACTGTTTGCAATGTGCGTGAAGGGTGGAGAAGATTGAGAACTTTGGAAAAGACAGGCGAAAATGAAGAAACGATAGAGAACGTATGATGACCAACCAGTTTATGAGTAGTCTCATCTTCCTAGTATTTCTTCCCTTCTTTACCCCCCCACCCTCTCCGCTCAATCGAAGTGATCTATGAGAAGGTCAGTCTGTATCAGATGCAGTGAACTATCCAGCAATGTGGATGGTCATTCCCGGAAAATGTCTTATTAAGTGCCTCTATTCTGTTCCTTCGCATTTTTCACACTATAATACCTTCCCAGAGGGTAAGAAAAAAAAACACACTAACTTTATAACTTATTTCATAGGTAAAAGTTCAGAAAAGAAAATATATTTCCCTCGTCTACGTATAGCGTATTTCAGTCTAACAATGAAATTATTTAAGAAAGATTTTCTGCACCAAATTTTATTTTATTTTATTGCGATTGGAATTTTTGAATTCCTACTTAAAAAAAATAGCATGTTTCATTCACATCCAAAATTGAGCGCCCCCTTCACATAGTCCAGTCCGTAATGTTGCGGACTCCCAATCGACAATGAGGAGGTACAAGCGTACCTGTCTATGCTCATTTTATAATAAAGAAAGGAGTGTTCAAATTTGTGGTGTTGCATTCATAAATAACATTTAGGTCATTCCATTGTTAAATGGTCCCAACAATGACCGCTCGATTATTCTCATTAAAAAAAAAAATGTTTGGTGTGCGAGAGTCTTTCGGTAACGGTAATTCAAAACCACATATATTTTTTTTTATTTCACTTCGATCGGCTATGGCGGTTTTATTTGAATCACGGTACGCACCAAATTTCAGTATCTTGACAGGTTTCCCAGAGATTTCCCCAGTTCTACTAGGCAGATACCGGGATGATGCTTTTAATACAAGTCCTGACAGTTTTTATCACTATCTCTAATTCCTGAAGAGTGCTAACCAGCGATATTATCCTTCCAGCTTTCGAAGGGCTTAGGAGTATTTGCCGCATCAAGCTATAATTGTAGCTTAAATTTAAACATAAAGAAAACATATTCCACTAAATTAAACCATGGAAAACTATGATACAAAATGGCGGTTTTCAGAGTGCTACGAAATTTACAAATCCATTTGAAATAAATGAGCGTTGTAGAAAATTGTCATAACGACACCTTACAATCAAGAGAAAAGTCACGTTTCTAAAACATCTCCAATAACTCTGAATGATCATATCATCTTCTCTTAACTTTGACAGATATCATGTATGTATTTTGAATTGAGGGACTTAGATACAAACGGAAGTGATATTTTTCTTATAAGTCCCATTTCATATTTTTTATACAGGCTAATACGAAATATATGTGACACAAAATATGGATATCTTTTGCCACATATATTTCATGTTATATATAAAAGATAAACTCGACATTTTTCTTGACAATGTTACTTACAGCCCCTTTTCATCAAAATCCGTCAATTAATATTAAAATTAGTTTCTGGTCTTTCTATATCCCATATCAATCTTTCAATCACACGATGTAGAATAATATCTTCTGGACTTACCCAGTCTTATGTGAGCTCATCGAGTCCTTTGGGTCAAGACCGGTTGTTTCGGACTGGGTCGCCGTGTTACTTATGTTCGGATCATCGGGTCACCAAAAGTGACCCGGTTTCAGCTCTAACTGTAAGAAACCCCAAACACATGCGTCTCACAGCGTGGAATTTACTGCGGCGCGTTTCATAGGACGAACCAAAGAGCGAGTCTATAGGCCTATTTCATCTAGAAACATACAAGTGGCGTTACTGTATGCCTCATGAGTCATGACTCTTGCGTTCCTATACACGGTGCATCTTGCAACGCAGAATGTATCGATTCAAGATTCTATGTTGAATTTGAATTTATTTCAAAACCTTTAGGCAACTATGACTCAGGCCGTATGTATGATGATGGGATGAATTGGTGGAAACGGGAGCACCCCGAGAAAACCCACGCATACGGCGTTTGTCCACCACAAAGCCTACATGACATGAGTAGGGATCGATCCGACAACCCCTAGCACCAGAGGTGAGCGCTCTACCAAGTACCAACTGAGCCACTGTGGCCCCACAAGATTCTTATGTGTGTAAGAAAGAACCTTATAGCATGCAGCAGCCAATCGGAACAGGAAGCGAGCCTAGGTTTACTCCATCTAAAAACATGGAAGTACCGTTACTGTATGCCGCATAAGTCTCCCATACACGCGGTGCATCTTGCAACGTGGCATCATGTAACGCTACTGCGTGCTGTGTGTTGAATTTTGAAGCGCTACTTGATGCCACGTTGCAAGATGCACCGCGTGTATGGGAAACTTATGCGGCATACAGTAACGCCACTTCCATGTTTTTAGATGGAGTAAACCTAGACTCACTTCCTGTTCTATGCTACACGTCGCACTGCAAGACGCAAGTTGTGTGGAAACCCTAAGATTTTTAACTCCACACAAGCTAAAGCTATTCACACGAAAAGTAATAGAAATTGTGGGCAATTTTCGTAGAAATAAAATTTCTATTCTTGTATTGGAGATCAGTTTAGGACAAATTTCTCGAGACTAAACTTTAGATACTATAAAAACCACATTTGCAGACTTTTCTTGCTAAATTGTAGGAAAACAGAGCGAGGAAAAAAAGAAGAAAAAGGTTGCGTTAGAAGATTCCTTCTTCATCAGAATATCCTGACCCTTTTCGACCCGGCCCTTTCCTTATTCCGTTTTCTACAACCGACACCCCCTTTCCTGCTTCTCCTCGTCATCTTCCCTGCTGAAGAAGAGAACAACCCGCCTCACTCCCCCCCCCCCACCAAACCCCCTTTCCCAGGGGCAACAGCTGCAACCGAATACCCTGATTAAATTAACTGGAGAAGTTGAATTCCACGTACCTCGAAGGAAGCCCTCCTTTCACTCGGTCGTTGCTTCAACCAGTTCAACAGGGTTACGCTCTTTGGAGACAGGAACCATCGTCGTCTCAGCCTGCCTGCTTGCTTTTTTGGTAGAAGCTGCAGCAGGATCTAAAGAAACCAATGTTGATATCAGATGACATTAATTTTTTTGCTTCTCTTCCCCCTCCCCTCTTTAACCAGTATTTTGTCGACCATCTGTTTCCTCAAATTTAAGGCTAATATGAGCCATCAAACTGTCTCATTAAAGAGGAAATGAAAGCTTTGATTCCCATTTTTTATTAGCCTAGTTACCGTGGCACAGAGAGAGGATTATGAGGTCAAACTCTTCAATGCATGTGTCTTTCTGTAATAGTGTGTGTGTGTGTGTGTGCTTGGTAGAGGGGGTGGGTGACGGAGACAGGGGAGGGATTTGTGAACAAAATACGTAGATAGAAATTGTTTACTGAGAGTGCGCAAGTCCCGAGGTTCACAAGAAATAATTGGATCTTCAGAGAACAGAAATTAAAGATAATGGAACGAAATGAAATCTCGATATATTCAAAACATTTTGCTGTGACCAACCAGCCCCGTTTAGAAGGGCTGGTAGGCATGACTGCATCCGAGTAGCCCCTTTGGAGTAACCCAGGTCTCATATGGAAACCAAACATCCTAATACCGAAAAAATTGAAGAAAAAAAAAGAAATAATGGATTAAAAAAAATAATTAGAATTTCATTTATTTATGGCCTTTTGGCATCTTAGGCCCAAGCGAGGGTGAGAAATGGTAGAGGGTGGGAAAGGTATGGGCCACGACCTTTTATAGTAAAGGTACAATTCTACCATTCGTCTGTGGAAACTGAGGAAAACCCTGGAAAACCTCAGTCAGAATGGTCGGTAGTGGGGTTCGAACCCATGTACCTACTACCCATTGCCGATTCGAAGTCCACTGCTTTGCCGCCTGGACTACGAAGGTTGGGCGCACAAGAAAAGATTAGACTCCTAATAAATTCGTACCTAACAGTTTATTGGTCCTGCTTTAGAATTCGTCCAGGCAAAGGTTCGAACTACCACGCATGTCGATCTCATTCTACACTTCACGCCTATCGCCTATACACTCCACTACTGCAATAAATAGTTTACGACCATGCTGCCCGAAGATAGTGTCTTTCGAAGATCAAGACTACTAAACTCAAGAGAAGAGATTCTGGAAAAAATGGGCGAAATATTACCAGAAAATTTCTGAAAAAAAAAAGAAAAAAAGAAGCTAAACGGGAAATCAAAACTGCTAAATAAAAATATCGGTAACCGCATTAGTAGTGAAAGTCACGATACTATTGCGCTACACAAGAAGTACCTGTTGCCGAGGTCAAAAAAGCTATTAAAGAACCCAAAAATAACCCAATATGCACACGGTAATTGCTTAAATATTTGTAATCTAATAGGAGGTTAAAATTAGCTCACAAGTTACATGCAATAATTCTGGAAAGAAAATGGAAGCAATATTGCTCAAGACTGGAAGAAAGGTATTGCAGAAACCAAAGGAGATGAACCGACAAGTGAAAAATACAGAGGAATAGTGACGCAGCTTTTGCTTCATACAACTGTCCTGCCCCATCTTCCATACTCTCCCGACCTGGCCCTGAACTATTTTTTTCTGTTCCGTCGCTTTTATGAGTGGAGACATTTCTGGTCGTCGCAGAAGCTCATTACCGTAGTCATAGAGGCCCTGCGGTCGATTCCAACCCATGAATTTCAGAAGTTTATCCAGAATGTGCGCTGGCATTGTGTCCCGAGGACAAATGTACTTTGAAAATGAATGTGCGTAACCGGAACGTTGTACCAGGTACGTGCTCGAAAAATACTCACTTATTGACTAATAATATCTTCAGATAAATTAGTAAAAAAAAGAAAAAGTTTGAGGTAATCTTTTATACAGGGTACAAACTTTGGGGGGTGAATCCTCATATCAAAGCAAGAAAAAAAGTTCATATGAACACGCGACCTATCATGCGTAGTTTCAGTGCTAGAGGGCTACAAAGATGTCGAAAACTGTATTGCAAGGCGATTGATTTCAAACACTAATAACTGTAGAACTGGTGCCTCGTTTCGTCAAAGAAATCAGACTTGCTCGTTCAGAAAATGCACATACTAGAAGTGAGGAAATATTGCGACGGATTCCCCAAGAACTGGACAGCGAAAGTGGGTCGATCAGAGCACGTAGAGGATGATTTCCTCCCAGAGAACAAGTGCACGTTGGTTGAAAGTCGATACCTCACACAGATGCAAGATGGGGAAGGAGTAAAGAAGGTTTTTCGTGGTTGCATAATGGCACAGTGTGTGGCTTCGCTGTAGCAACATACCATGGTGTGGTTACAAACGACTAGCGGCTGATTGCTGTAGTATGTTCGTCGATTAATACCACTTTATTGCAGTAACAACGTCTGGTGTTACGTCATGGTGTGACATTAATTGCTTGCTATGTATTGCGACAAAACAACATAATTCATTCGTCAGGTGGAAGAGAATTACGAATTCTGGAATTCCTGCTGATGTCGAACTCAACATTCTGTGTAGTGTCTCAACATTCTGTCTTCAACATTCTGCGATCGGGAACTTACGATGTGCGTTCTAGACGAGTAACTATGTGGATCGGAAGTCGCAACATAAATATCCCATGATTGTACCTGTAGATAATACTGTGATTCTAGTCCCGTGGTATGTTCCTACAACCTGTCGATTTTCTCCTCTCCCTGTCGTTAAGTAGCGGGTTGCTAGAATCTCGGAGCCCACCCACCGAAACGGAAGCACCTGGGCTCATAATTTGAGATTTTTGGCCATTAATTTTAACAAACTGTCATCTCCTTCCACATAAAGCTTCACCTTTAGGGCCAAGGTTCAACCCGTTGACCCCAGAGACAAGCCTGAGAATTTTTGGCCGTGAGAACCGGAAATTTGGTCGCGTCGATTGGAGAAGGGTGGAGAAATGAAGTGTGTCTGTCCAGACATTAATTGTTGCTGTGGCATCTGTTGGGGCACGCGTCAAATATCGTTTTTAATTTTCGCAGTGCTTGAGAAGACTTTAAGGGATTGAAAACCTTTTCTGATGTTGCCTCAACTAGATGGTAAGAAAAAAAAATGTATGATTTTTATACGAACTCTTCCTGAATATTTAAACAGAAGAAACCTGTGAGATTTCATACGAAATATTATAAGAATATTAGATAGTTAGGATAAATATTATAGATACTTACGCATCATGTAATGGAATTGCTGGCTTGTGTTTTGACATCTGTATAAGAAGAATTTAGTATAATAATACCATCTTTTATGAATAATTTCTACTCCAGAAATGTGATTATTCTGCATAAGAAGTGTGTCTTGCTTGTTTTCACACCTCTATTTGTATAAATGAATGATTTGAAGTCCTGAGACGATGAAATATACATATTTTACATGCAGAACAATGCGACTTGAGTTAATATAAACCGAATCACTGCACTAGTACCAATTTTGGAATAATTCGGATACTAGAAGTGCACTTACTGAACACAAAGAAGTGTATGATATGTGATTAATGCATTTGTAAGCAAAACTTTTCCTAAAATTTTACTTTTGAGATGTTTCTTAAGATTTTAAAGTCGAAATTACTACAATATCGCTATTTGTGAGCTAGTTAGCGCACTGAAAGTGTACAAAGAACTGTAGAAATCTATTTTAAGTTGAAATATTAGATATATATTGTCTCAGAGGACATGCAAAAACTATGTAACACGCTGCTTTTAAGATATTCTACGTTAATACAGGCTGATTATTCCTTTGAATAGCATACGAGACGCATCTGGACCATATTTGAAATCTGATTTTAACCTAATACAAGGTGTTTATTGTTCTTTGCAATGGAAACCTGTATAATACGTCTTCTGACGTGCATGTTTAAGAATAATTTACCCGATTAGCAACTGTTTTGAAGGCTATTTCCTGCTTCGCGTAGGTATTCATTGACGTCTTTAGGAGAAAAGACCTCTTTTGAAATAGGAAAAGAATGAATTAAACTTCAAACTATCACTTTGGAGAACTTATTTAACAGATAATGTAACTAGA
>JAGDQP010042559.1:0-16509 GCA_022664845.1 Lepisma saccharinum
TAAGAGATCTAAATAGATTTCCTGGACATCATATATTTCTGTATGCTGTGCAGAAATTTTATTTCTTTCTCGAAAAACGAAGACAGCAAACTTTATTATTTCTCACTATACACTTCTGTCTATTTCTTCGTAGTTATGCATGAAAAATTCCATTTATAACCTTTGTGCATAACTATACCTTGTGACTACAAATTATCAAAACTTAGTAATTATGATACAAAATTATACAAATTAATATACATTCTTATTATTATTATCGTTATTAATAACGCACTTAGAAATTTTACAAAATATTAACTTCGTTTGATAAAATAGAGAGCGGAAAGGAGGGTAGGGACCTTTATCTGCAGCATTGGACCTATCCCGATATCCAAATAGTGAAGCATTACAGCAGCTTCAGTCCTAAATTTCAACCACAGACTTCTCAACTTTTAAATATCCTCTACAAAAATTGTTTGATTACTTTAGTTTCTAAAACAATATTTTCACTCACAAGTGAACCTATAGATGGTTCGGTGCTTTTTCTACCAAACTTGGCAGATAAGTAAGGTACATCAGGAAGAATGATTAAAAGGGCTTTCTTCCATAAAGATGGGTGAAGTGGCCAAAAGTTTGATTCAAAACAATAGAGTAATCCAAGTCTGAAAACAAGTTTATTTGTAAAACGCGCCATTAGTAATGACTGGGCACCATCTATCAACTACCCATTATTATGCATTATATTTTCACTTCTTGGACTGTTTACAAAAGAATATAGTATTTACAGACTTTCGAATCAGCTACACATATTAATACCACAGCTCATTATATCTCTCAAAAGTAAATGTGTGGCAAAAGTGACTTCAGCTACGTATGTCTTAAAATTCTAACCCAGACTGATATATTACGTGACACACTTCTCATTTTTTTTTTTAAATCGAGCAAGATTCAAGATCACGGCCATGACGAACTTACCATCTAACTGCATTCCACCCAGTGCGCATAAACTATTATCTATTTGTTTTCTATTTATCAAGCGTTTTACAAATAAACGTGTTTTCAGACTTGGATTACACTACAAGTACTTATTCTGTTGAATCAAGTTTTGGCCACTGCGTACACCTTTAAGGACGAAAGCACTTTTACACCAATAATTCCACAAATAAATGAGGTGTCCATTTCCAAATGGGTCCTTGTCCAAAAAAAAATATTGGTAAACTAGTACAATTCTCCAACTTTGTAAGCTATTCGTAGATGCACATTTCCCCTAGCGTTTAAATGGAAGCGTATAACAAGTGTTTTCATCAATTTCCCAACATTTATGGCATTTGGACAAAGACCCGTTTCGAAATGGACGCCTTAAATAATATAATCGTGTCTCCCAGAAATGAGCTTGGAATAAAACTAAAATGTTTTTCCTACTACCGAACCAAAATTATCTTCGCTAATACGAACTATTTGTTTCGATACGAACAAAGAAATTTTATAATGCTACTACCACACGTAACTATTTCACATTTAATACAAATATATTTTATATTCTACTCTACCATGGTACGCATTGCAGTTGTCACCTGCTTCTTGGGGGCCCCTGACTATGAATAATAATAGTACTTCCGGTGAATAGTCTCTGAAAACTAAACTCCTATGTGGAAAATAGATTCTCGCCAGACAGGTATCTATAGATGCAGAGAGCGGTGATTAAAACGCTGTAAATCTACGTTATAATGCTATGTGAGAACATCTTTATTGTAATACTAACATAATTCAGAAACATCATTGTGAGCGCTTTAAAAGTGTCTCATCGGCTGCCAGTCTGTATCGAACGTCTGTAACGAAGCTGCCTATTGGAATGTTTGCTATTAGTTTGCCATAAGAAGACACAAATTTCACTTTGCGAAGCTGTGCTACGTACAATACCGTAAAACGGGGCTACTTTGACAGATGACTGATTCTTCCTTTCTGTGAGCGCCGTTGCATGCACCTTCATGCATAAGGCTGATACGGTATCTATCAACGAGTCGTAAACCACCTCAAAAATAGACAATGAAATGTAAATAATAAGTACCGTATTTTTTCTTTTTTTGTTGTTATTTGTCAGTGTTACATTGTTTAATGAACAATGGATAAGGCCCACACAAGAAACAAACAAACAAACGTCGAAAAATGTTGTGATACCGGTACCATTCTTGTGTTGTAAGAATATTGTTTGATAACGAACGCATTTTTTTAGTACAGCCGGCTGAACACTAGGTTTCAATCTTGTCTGCCTTGCTCTTTACAATCAACGGCACGTTCCAGAAAGTCCTTCCAAGCCAGTAGCACGTGTTGTCTCTATACGGTACGGTACCGTAATCTGTGTCGGGACCAGTTAACGGTAAGGAAGAAATGATGAGGCATTACAAACGAAAGCCAGGTTCCCGGCAATATCGGAACTACTCCGAGGAGCAGATTCAGCAAGCGCTGGATGCAATCAAGAAGGGGATGTCGCAGAACATTCCGAATCCCGCGCACCACATTGCTTAATAAAGTCCACGGTAGGCACATGGGAGAGCCCGGGCATCCACCTGTGTTGGAAGAAGTGGAGGAGCAAATGCTTGCCAAGTCCCTAACTACGGCAAGCGGTTGGGGCTTTCCAATGACATCCAGCGACATTCGTCACATGACATCCAAGTACGTGGAGAAGCAGGGGCGAGTTGTGGAGCAATGGAAAGGAAGGACGAACGTCCCAGGTCCCGACTTCGTGAAGGCGTTCGCTGCAAGGAACAACTTAAGTGAACGATTGGCGACGAACATCAAGGATGCAAGAGCACGAGTTGGAGAGCCAGAGGTCTATAAGTTCTTTCAGAACATATCCAGTGTCCTGGAGACTGCTGAACCTAAGAACGTTTTCAACTACGACGAAACCTGTGTCGTGGATGATCCTGGAGCTGCAAAGGTTATTGTTCCTCGAGGATGTAGACGTGTGGAGCGGGTGATGGAACATTCGAAAATGTCGACAAGTATACAGGTCTGCGGGTCGGCTGAGGGCCACCTTCTGCCACCAATGGTTGTATAAAAGTCCAAAAATCTCTACCAGAACTGGACAAAAGGAGGCCCGCCGGGAACCAAATACGCAAGCAGCTCAAGTGGGTGGTTTGACATGAATTTGTTCAAGACGTGGTTCTTCGATGTTCTTGTCCCACACCTCGACAAGAACACGACCCCGAGTGACCTTAAGATTGTTATTGGAGACAACCTCGCCAGCCATTTCTCCCCTGCTGTCATTCAGAGAGCCAAGGAGAGGAACATCTACCTGGCTGCTCTGCCACCCAACTCGACGCATCTGCTCCAGCCGCAGGACGTGAGCGTGTATGGGCCACTAAAGAAGTGGAGAGCCGTACTGAGCTCATGGCGGAAGGAAACTCGACGAAGCGGATCGATTCCCAAGGAACAGTTTCCTGGTCTACTGTCCCGACTCATGGATTCCCTGGCTCCCACCGTAGACGAGAACCTCAAGGCAGAATTCCGCGCTGCAGGTTTGATTCCCCTCAACGTTGAAGCTCCCCTCTCAAAGTTACCCAAAGAGCCCGATAGCACATAGGTCGAGAGAGACATGGACGCAAGTCTCCTGGAGTTTCTTCACGATTACAGAGCGGGACCAAGCACCAGAGCGAGCACGAGCGGAGGGAAGCGAGAGAAAAAAAATTTGGCTTCTCCTGGACAGCGGTTGCTCCCACGGAAAGAAGAACCGGAAACTGCGGGAGCAGATATGAGGGTGGAAGAGGGAGACGTCGGAGAGCCCTTGGTGACGGAAGAGGTGGTCGTCGAGGAACCAATGGTAGAAGAAGTGGAAACCGGACAACCATCACAGCTCCAAAAGGAACTCCGCCAGGGAAAGAAGGCGAAGAAAATAGAAGGGTATGACGAAAACACCTGTGCCATCTGTATGTGTGACTTTCGAAACTACAAGGGTGAAAGAGAGTGGATTCAGTGTGTCAGGTGCGAAAAATGGGTGTGTGGGTTTTGTAATAATGGATCCAAAAATTCTCAGTATGCTTGTTACGATTGTGATGTTGACGATTAAGGTTTTCATTCCGTTGTTACATGTAAAGGTATGTTAAAATTAAAGCTTTAAGAAAAACTTGTGTAATGGTGTACAATGATGAAAAAATAAAGATTTCCTGGTTAAAAAGCATACAGCATATATTACACATGACCAAAACAGTGTTTTACACTGGATTTACATTAATTACATGTTAAAGTAACCCCATACGTCGGGTAACTTTGACCTTACGCAGCAAATACATAAGGTGTCAAAGTAGCCCCACCCCTGGGGCTACTTTCACAGGTAATTCTTTAATTTTTCCCGCCAAAACTTACTTGCAGAAACTTAAGTTCAGCAGTGGATGTAATAACCTAGATACCTATTGTTATGATGAGAATAGTACCATTGACTGGTTGCAGCAAGTGTCCCGTGTACACATGTAAAATAGTACAAAACCTGTCAAAGTAGCCCCGTTTGACGGTATTAAATTCCGTCGCCAAGCTCAAGGCAAACAAGTAGCAACTTCTAGTTAATCGAATTGCATTGCGTTCCTGAAACAGATTTTGCAAAATACGATATTTAATCGGGCTCCAGCAATGAAGAGCTGGGAGATGTAACATTCAAAATACACAGAGAATTGGCTATGTAGTGTAATGGATAGGATACCTAGCCTGCAACTGGTAGACATGCAGCCGACAGTCCCGGTCGCGGCGGCTGTCAATTTGTCAAGTTTTCTGTGTGAATTTCAATCTGTAGTAGCCCCAATGTTAACTTTAAAATTGTCTTGTTTGAGTGAGAAGCAGCGCCAGAACCGGGATGGCGATCTCGTAGAGTTCCCGACACCTATCGCCCATGGAAAAACAATACTGATACTCCATCCTAAATATAATTTTATTCCAATATTTTCAATAAAACATATTTCAATTTTAAATGCTTAGGTTGTTTAGACGCACCACTCAATTTGGCGCCTTCTGCCGAGTCACGGTTAACATCTGCCTCAATCCGATGGTGGTAAATATTAAAAGACGAGACGAAAATAACAACTAAAATAATGATCGTAAAAGTTAAGACATATATAAGAGTGGAAAGAAATATACGTATTAAATACTAAATTAAACTGAGAAACTTTTCCAGGAAACTTTATTCGAGATGTTCTGTAAATTAATTTTAAATGTATGTCATATGTGTTATTACATTAATATATATTGTAACTGCTCCCAGAGTCCCTATATATTTCCATTGTTCAGTGAAGATTAAGAGATTTATCTATCTCATATTTATTCAATGCATACAGGGTGAGATAAAAGTCGCAAGACACCGCTATTAACACAGTCTATGTTCAGAAGCCAGGTGTGTTCAGAAATCAGGCATGTTCAGAAATATTATTCAGCTGGCGGTGGTGTTTTGGGGTCGTGGTTTTTGTGCATTCCTCTTTTCCCTCGTTGCTGTTTTTGTGCGTCACTGTTTTGTCCGTTGTGTTATTTGTAGTCTCGCATTTTACTGTTTCGTCGTACAACCACACCTGGCGAACAAATCTGTAAGACTACCAACCTTAGAATTCCCGACATACATGTATTTATATGCTTAACAATATGGAAGCACAGAGGCATCATTAGGGGTGTGTAAAAGTGTGGGCGCACGCTATGAATAAACCATCGCAACATCGTATTTCAGGGAAGATCGGTACTCAAGTTATAAATGCATTATCGACTGTATTCGTACTTTAAAATTTTCTGAAACAGAGGCGGTTCTAGGCCGGGCCCCCCCCCCCCAGTTTTTTGCAGTGAACATAAACTAATATCCTCAATTTTCTTGAAATATTTAGTATAATTAATATTTATTTTGCAAGAAGTTTAATGTTATCGATTCTTGAACATGAAATGAAGTGTACCATGATAAGCTTCTTCTATAAACATGGGGTGGGGGAAGGAGTCACAGTATATGTTAGAAATTACATTTTGTCGAGTTTTAAACGATTTTTTAATTTCTTAGAACAAGTTTCAAGTAGTTATTTTTTTTGTTATGTAACACAGTATTTTTTTGTTTTTAAAACCTTTTCTAGGAGTCGTCACTATCAACAACGTTGTTACAGAGGAAAGACCACATCATCTAAAAAATTTATTTATTGCTTATAGGCAATGCAGTGTTAATTCGAAATTATACCACCAGTAGTTTATACCGAAAACGACGGAACGATAATCGTTGTCCAGCTTACTTCTTAATGTAAAAATAATATAGAAAATTCTAGTCCGATCTACAAATAAAAAGTAGAAATCTTTATTGCTGTTTCTTTTAAAATCATCTTATTTAGGTCTAAATTGGTGTTGAATTATACAGTGTGGTATTTATAGATTTTTAAGTGTGTGTTTATGTAGTTTATGCCGTTTTATGTAGTTTAAAATCCAATCAAGTCATTTTATCCAGTGTAAATTTGGCAGTTAACTATAAGTTTCCCTCTGTAAATTCCATAAATTCCATCACTGATGGAAAATATTAAAATGTTCACTTTTTTGCTTCAACTAATTATTGTTTTCTTACGCTGAAAAAGGCTTTAAACGTACATATTTCCTTCATAGATATACCTAAGGAGAATTAATATGCAATTTTAAAAAAATGACTGAAAATGACTAATGTGTATCACACCCACCGACACAAACAAACATTTGTTGGGTCATTGTCTGAGAAGAACTTGTACTGAAAAACGCATTGGAACGAATTTTGGGAAGGCAAAAGAGGAAAGAAAGAGAATGTATTGAATTGAAAAATTCTTTATTTAAGCGGGCGAGGTTCAGCCTATGGCTGTTCTGCCACCTAACCCTTGTCCAAAGAATATATTGAGAAAATATATATGTATATAGACAAAAATAAAAAAAAGGTTACAAAGTCAATTGAGTATAAAAGGTAAAAAAAGGCGAACATATGTAAATTTACAGTAATGGAATCTGTTGGAAAACAACAAAGTAAAAAACATATAAGCATGCATACATATACTAACACGGATACTGTACATACAATATACAAAAGCATAAAAGTTACGAGAAAATCAAGTTAGACACTCTTTGATGGTACAGAAAAAAAAAGCTGCGTGAAATTTCGTTGTTCATATTATGCTATGAATATCATGTGTGCTTGAGCTTACCCGCTGTTGGCATAGTAAGTACGTGTTTAATGCTTTCTTGAAGGCATGAAATGTTTTAATTTCTATTATGGAATTAGGTACAGCATTCCATGACCTGGCAGCGAATATTGAAAATGATGCGCTTGTTTGTTTAAGCCGATGACGTGGAATATCTAAGTTCTTATTTCGGCGTGTCGAATAAGAATGATAAGCAGATCTATTTATTAGCTTCCTATACAGATATTCGGGACATTCTGTTTTAATAATTTTAAAAACAACACAGCAATAGTGTAAATACCTTCTTCTTGACATTGTCAGTAAATTGTTGTTATTGAGAACTGGCAGAATATGTTCACATGCTTAAGCCAAAAGAGAAGCGGACACAAGAATTTTGAACCTATTGTATCAACTTAGCTTGGTTTATTGTAAGAAGTGGACCATAGACAGTATCACAATAATCAAATAAAGGTAGTACCAACATTTGTGTGAGAAGAAGTCTTACATCTTGTGATAAGCAGTCTCGAATTTTATAAAGATTTCTTAACAGCCCTACGGCTTTGGAACATTGGGTAGACACATGTTTGTTCATGGTCAATTTCGCATCGATTTCTATTCCAAGATTTTTTATGTATTCTGAATACTTAATGTTTGAGTACATTAACTGTAAGTCTAAATCGTAAGGCGTGATTTTATTGAGTTGATGAGAAGTTCCCAGTACAGTGTACGTACATTTTAGCGGGTTAATTACAAGTCCATTATTAACGCACCAGCTACTGATGGCATTTAGGTCTTGGTTAAGAGCTTCAACCGCTTTCGTTATGTTCTCAGGTAGTGTTGTTATGAGTAATTGGGTGTCATCGGCATAACAGTGAATTTTTGCATGTTTGATAACTGATACCATATCTGCGGAATATAGAGTGAACAATAATGGTCCCAGAATCGAACCTTGTGGAACACCCCTGACAACAATAATTGCTTCGGAAACTTTATATTGCTGAGTTTGCAAAGTAACCTGTTGTTTTCGATTTAACATATAGGAGCTGAACCATTTTAATGTGTTCTCAGAGAAGTTATAGTATTTCAATTTTGCTAAAAGAACACCATGATGCACAAGTTCAAATGCTTTTGAGAGGTCCAATAGAATTAATATAACTACATTTCCGTCATCTAGTGCACGTAACGCAAAATCAGTAATATCTAACAAAGCAGTGGAAGTGCTATGCGATTTACGAAAGCCAGATTGGACAGACGGCAGAATGCCAGCGTTATCAATATGAGAAATAATTTGTTCGGACACTAACTTTTCGACTACTTTAGAAAATATTGGCAATATACTTATTGGTCTAAGGTCATTAATGGATTTTATAACAGTCTTTTTCGGTAACGGTAAAACTTTAGCTAGTTTCCACGCAGTAGGGAAACTGCCATTAACCAATGAGTGGTTCATTATGTGTGTTAAAGGAGATAAGATGGCAGGCAAGGCTAGTTTCAGCATCCTGCCAGTGATGTCATCATAGGCAGCTGCATTTGACTTAATGCTATATACTGCCTTTCTTACTTCATCTTCATTCACAAGTCTTAATGTGAATGGCTTTCTACAAGTGGGATGCGTGAGTGAATTGTACCGATTGATTTGTTGATCAAACTTAAAGTTGCTCGTCAGCGAAATATGGTATGAGCTAGCAAAATGATAGTTGATAAGGTTAGGATCATTTAGTTCTTCAGGAAGCTCCAAACATGAGTTTTTACGACCTACTCCAAGTTCACGCAGTGTCTTCCACGTTTCTCTGGTATTTTTAGCGCAATTTACACGATACGTAAAATAAGCAGACTTCTCTTGTCTTATTACTGCAGTAGTAAAGTTACGAAGTTCTTTATATTCATCCCAGTGCTGCTGCAACCTAGTGCGTTTAAACTTTCGATGTGCGCGATCGCGCAGTTTTATCAATAGCTTTGTGTTACTGGAGATGTATGGCAATTTGTTCTTCGTGATTCTAATTATCCGTTTCGGTGCATGTAGGTCAAACAGACTAGTTGTTGAGCTCTCAAGAAAATTAACTTTACTATCTAGATTATCCTCTGCTTCAATTTGTTTCCAGTTCCATGTCCGTGCGTTTTGAAGAAAAATATCCTCCTTAAACGAGTTGTAATCACGATAATGAATATCAAAATGTTTCTGCTGAGGCTTTTGAAGATTTAGGGTAACATACGTTAAACAATGATCCGATGAACCGATAGGTGAACTGACCCCACATGATTCGACCAATTCAGTTCTGTCAGTAATGATCAAATCGAGTAACGATTCACCATACTCCGTTATTCTGGTTGGTTCTTTAATTAGTTGAGCAAGGACTCAACTTGCAGAGCAACTCAGAGCAAAACTATCCAGAATGGACTTTAAGTACTTCGTTTCAGCTTCATCCGGACACAGCTGATTGCAATTTAAGTCCCCCAATATGTAAAGACTATCGACTTGCGGATATAAATGTGTTACAAAATCTTCGAGAACAGATAACTTACAATAAGGGGTACTTGGTGGTCTATATACCGATATCACACCTAACTTAAGCGAATTTACCCTAACAACCATAAGAAGACATTCAACTTCCTCTGTTTTCTGTATTTGAACAAGTTTAATATTTAAATTTTGAAGATAATATACTATAATTCCCCCACCTCCTTTATGTTGCCTATCTTGTCGAAGAATAGAATACCCAGGTATTTCAATAATGCTTGTATCTAATGATTGATCGAGCCAAGATTCTGTAACTACGAAAATTGCGCACTGCATTTCCGAAAGCAATAGCCGTAATTCATCTATTTTGGGAATAATGGAACGGACATTAGCGTGCATCATTATGAACTGAGACCTTTGTAGTATGTTTGCTATTCCCTCAATCTTACCATGCGGAGTACTCATTGCGGTACTCGTTCCAGTATTTAAGTGGTCAGGAATGCTACCTTGTATCAGACGTACATTACCGGTACTCATAGACAAGTTTAGGCAAACCTTTCTCTATGCAACCGCAGTATAACAAAAAACCGTTAGCGAGTAAGCTCTTAGAAAGTAAACCGGTAAAGAATTTAGATTTGCACTTTGTACAGTTACACAACTGAACTTCCGGAATTACTTCAAAACTGAATATTTTAGTACCAGTAAAATTAAAATTACACTAAATATACACAACTGAATACAAAAGAATACTAACACACAAGAAAAACTAACGTACACATTTACAAATAAGAAACCGATAAAGAATTTAGATTTTTCCCTTGTACAGTTACCCAACCTATTTTCCTGTATTACTCCAAAACTAAAAATTTTAGTACAATTAAAAATTGATTCCACCAACGATACACAACTCAAGACTAAAATATACTAACACACATGAAACACTAACATACACATTTATAAATAAGAAACCAGTAACATATTTAGATTCCCCCTTTGTACAGTTACCCATCCGATTTTCCCATATTACTCCAAAACTAAACATTTTAGTACAAGTAAAGATGAAAGTTACACCAATGATACACAACTGAAGACTAAAGTATACTAACACACATGAGAAACTAACATACATATTTACAAATAAGCATAAACGTCGACACAATATAGACCAGCAGTTATTAAAATATATGCTGGGGGTGCTGTTCAAAAGACACACAAACATGATAAAACACTACACCAAAAACACCACACACACAACGGTTCTAACGAAATCAATCCACTCTTGCCGTACGATGCTGTGATATTGCTGAGCTCAAAGTGATCGTAGCTCACTCACATTTGTAATGAAGTGCTTTTGTTTGTCTTTCACAACCACTAATTTACCATCTTGCGTAAAAACATCCCTTGTACAAAATTTGTCCGTTGCTTTTTTAATAGCTGTAACCTAGCTTGACAAAGATCTTCCCTTATTGAAATACCCGAGTTCTTTAGTTTCCTTTTGTTTCTGAAAACCAATGCTCTGGACCTGTAGTTGGTAAATTTAACTATAATAGCACGGTTCCTACCTGGCTTCGTTGGGCCGATTCTATGTGTACGGCACAAGTCAGAGTTCTGAAGTTTTACCCCTAACCTATCCTCAAAAAGAGACAAGGCAATTGCATCGGCAATGTAGATTATGGACAGCATCAAAATAGAAACACTTTATATATATACCAGGTGTATAAGCTTAAATCCGCTGTTTTGTAGTCAGCAAAACACATAGTGTGTTCATAGAAAGCACAAAGCAAGTTATTCAAAGTACTTTCCCTCGCTAGGTACACATTTTGCCCACCTCCCGGGCAATTTGTGGATACCACGCCAAAAAAATGACTGCTCTTTCGAGGCAAACCACTCATCAAGCCATTTTCGGACGTCTGAATACGAATCGAAGTGCTGCTCAGCGAGGGCGTGGCCCATCGACGCAAACAGATGGTAGTCTGTAGTGGCCAGGTCTTGTGAATAAGCGGGATGGGGTAGCATCTCCCACTTAAGTGTCTCCAAGTAGTTTTGGACCGTTTTTGACGTGTGCGATGGGGCATTGTCGTGGAGGATTATCAGCTTGTCATGTCTTTGTTGATACTCCGGCCTTTTTTCACACAGAGCACGGTGTACGTTGATCGTTGGTGGTAGCGGTGGGCATTGACAGTTTGACCCGGTTGCAACGGCTCAAAGTAGACGATACCCTGTTGATCCCACCAAACATACAGCATCGTCTTCCGTCCGAAGCGATTTGGTCTCGAGGAAGATGTGGATGGTTGGCCGTGATGAACCCAGAAAACGCCCATTATGCGCAGTACTCCTTATTGGATTCATTAAAATTACTTGTATATCGTAAACGACGGGTTTCCGACCCAAGAACAAAAGCTTTATAATGCGGCAAGATAGTTTTTAATTAACTTACATGTCACAAAAATCTGAATCATACAAATAATGCCATGTCTTCGTACTGAGAACTGTGATACTCAGCTTCAGCCACAATTTGTTTGATGTTTATATTTGACTACTGCCATTTAAATGCAATTGTTCAAATGTTAATCGTGATCCTGTTTCTGTACTTGATTGTTATCCCTTTGATATTAGAAAAAGGCGATACACACAAATAGGTAGAAATGAATAGCGCTTTGGCTCTTCATGCAACCAGAGCTGAAACCAGGTCACTTTTGGTGACTGTCTGACCCGAACATAGGTGACCCGGTTTGAAAATTGACCAGAACAACCAGGTCTGAATATTGACCCGAATGACCGGGACTTAAACTTCACCCAATTGACCCAGTCCCAAACTTGACCCGAATTACTTGAGACCCGATCTTGACTCAAAATCTACAGACTAACAACTCGGCGATCCGATGATCGAATCTTGACCCAGGAGATCTGGTGGCGGTCTTCTTCCTGTGGTGTACGCTAATGTACAGGAATTTCATTTTTGAGAGTTTTAGAAGATTTTAATGCTTTTTTGCTATTTAAAATTGAAACTTTTTTTTTTAGAATAGCCTTTACCAGAGGGATAGTTACACACCTCCAGTGACGTTTTTATCATTTCCGGGATATGAGATTATTTCCATATTTTATTACTATCATTAGGAAATTTTCGACGTTGTATTTTACGTACTTTGAGGAATAACATTCCCGCTTCCTGTCACTTCTGAAAGAAAGAATTTTCAAACATAGCAGTGTATGAGGAAAGAATTTAAACTTTGCTTCGTCCTAGGGGTCCAAATAGGGTTACCGAGTTAGAGCAGGTTCCAAGCACAGACCCGGTGCAAAGCTTGACCCGTTTAATCTGGTGACCCGTTTCAGCTCTGAATACAACACGAACCAAGACAGGGTGCTTTTACTTGGACACGAATTGCCAAATAGATCTCGAGCGTCAAAGTATAGATTTCAAGGTCAAATATCTTTGGAGAGCGATGAGTTCCATTTATGCTGCAGGAGTCATCTTAAAACTGCTTGTGACACAAGTGGAAAATTAATATCAAACCCCTTAAATGGCGATGCTATGAATTGAGCCAGGAACTCAATACTCTTGAAATTCTGGAAACGTTGCCGACCTGGTATGTGGGCTAAGGCGATAAGCCAATGACTCGAAGGTCCGGGGTTCGAATCCCGGCTAGGCATGGATTTTAACTATAACGTGACGTATAATCCGGATGGACCGAAGTCAAAATTTACTAGAATGGCCCATACAAAAACAAAGTTTAAATCTGGAAACTTTTCTGAAATTATTCTCTCAAACTTAAGATGATTTGTGCATTATTTTTACAACAGCAAGGCTAAGAATCTTGCTCTTCGATTTTCTCTGTTGAGGTTCTTTTCTCAGACCTCAAATTTCTTTGAAAATGCATCTTGAATTTTTTTTTTTTTTTTCTCAGTCCTTGTCCTTTCCTTGGAGTTGAATTTATTTAGCTTTTCTGTGATCTCTAATAGAAGTGCAGAATCCAGAAACCAGGATGAGTTTTTAAGTTTAGGACCCCGCTCACCACATCCTTATTTTATTACTTTGCTTCCTCCTACGGGTCACCGGGTCCAAATAGGGTCACCGAGTCAGACCAGGTTCCAAGCACAGATCCGGTCCAAAGCTTGACCCGTTTCAGCTCTGAATACAACACGAACGCCTCATTGAAACGCTCAAGAACTCGTTCTCTACTTAACAATCTTACCTCATTGTGAAGCAGTAGATCTCCATATTAACAATAGAGCTCGTCGGTATATGCTTTGAACAACCGCCTCTTTAGAGCTTGTGATCTCACAAATACAAGTTTCATAATATCATTCATCTTTAGACATTTTCCACTCAGTGCCTGTTGGTGAAAGATGCAAGGAAATTTAAGAAATTGTAGAAATTTTCATCTCTTCAGCACACTGCCTTTATTCTCGCGAATCACCGCTGCAGCACCATGTGTTGTCAAACCTATAAATTGAAAGGGTAATTGGATAAGAGCGTATCTAAAAATTTTGTGGAAAATTAGATGAATATATTTCCTACAAGCTGAACCTGTTAGTAGGTATCCAGGTACCGGCGGTGCCCATTTCGTCTCCCTGGGAGTTCTTTATTTGCTGCTATCCGCTAACACCCTTCTCCAGATAAGAATAATGTCTGCAATAACGGCTTTTTTCGCTCTTCTGAAAAATAATAAGAGTCCATGTGCGCCCTGATCCACATTTGCCTTCAATTTGCATATGGGATTTTTTCACAGGAAATCTCCGAAAAAAAAATCCTGTAGTAGGTTCTTTGAGAGGGAAACTTTCACAAGTTCCTTCTTTGTTTTGAAATCATGAAGAATCATTTTCACAAAAATGACCAATTGAGTGATATCCACAACATCTGTTGATTGAAAATTAATTGCGCCTGTCCATATCAGGCTTAAGTTGTGAAATAACGTCTGTACTCATATGTACCCTCAACATGCTACATCACTGTTTTCGCAGAAAACTGTACAGATTTTACAGCAGATACTACTTCAGTTTTGTTTCTAAAATTGTCAAACAGTGCATCACGAGCGTCCAACAATGCCTCTTTAATCATTTCCCTATCTTCGAATGGTATCTTCTTTCAGGTGATGATCTCTGCCACGCGGTATGATGCCTCAGTTGTCGCTTTATTCTTGTACCCTGTTTTCGAAAAAATAAAATATCATTTTCCAAACTTCAACTACCTTACTTTTTGTTTCCTTGTGTCCGAAAATAGAGGAAAGGATTTTTCATCCGCTGAATTAAGAATTTTGTAATATCGTTCAATGTTTCCTTTCTTGCCTGATGTTTCCATTTGCATTTCACAACAATACTTTTACCCTTCGCCTCTGTTAATCCTCCTCTCATTCCTCGGACATTTTACTTTGGACATTATTACCTTCAACGGGATGTAGAGAATGGTGGTGACCACTGTCGATAGAGATCATTTACATGCATCCACTGTTCGACTATGTTAATGGAAACAAAATTGAATGAATGAACTGACAATAACATTTTAACAAAAGGAATCCTACCAAGAAATGTATCAAAACTAGTCACCAATGTGGTCAAAGTGCCAACGATCTGTCCAGTGAGGCGTACAGTGTCCCGCAAATTTTTGTACGTACCAATGAATGCCCAAACTTTTGACCATACCAACCACCTAAATATATTTTTCAGTATTCCGAATTTCCTTACCTCTGGCGAAAACAGTCGTGTTTTGTCTAATTCCAGGAGAATGCCAGACATTGAAATAAGATTCCAACGACTGACGAATGTCAGCCACTTCAGACGGGTATCGCACGAAATGAACTGTCTTAAACAAGGAAAAGCTCTCGTACGGAGGCGGAGGAGAGATTTAAACCTTGCAACATAAAATTCAATTTATATATTAGGAAGAAAATACTACCCCTTATTTAGGTAAGCCATTCGAACGGTTAGGTTAATTTTTCATTAACAGAATAGCAATAGATTCTGTGAACTCTTTGGGAACGATTCGCACATGACACAACGAATTACTCTTGTTGAAGTCGTGAAGCCCAGCGAACGTTCAAACCATCAGTTTCACTCATTTAATCATTATTCATAGCAGCAAGTGCATATTTCAATTCACTAACGGTGAAAGATTGAAGCAGAGAATCGCTTTCAGACTGTGTGAGTATAGGTCTCATTTGAACAAAGACAGAAGGGCAGTAATCCCCCTAAAGCTCGAACTGAAACAGATGTATAATATCCCGTAATTGCAGCATAAACAGAACTGCCTGTATGCGTAATACCACTACTGTCATTGTATGTAATTATAAACTGTCGTTTTCTTTTTCTCTCTCCGAAATAATATGAAAAAATTAGCAGTGACGGTACCCCTCTTGCGGGAGACGACTACGTGTAATAATACGTTGGGCTTTCCTCCTGTGACGTCCTCAAATAAGTCCTGGCAGCCGTATAACATCACAAAATCATGCCACACTAAATTGTGTTTTTTTTTTATTTAAAAAATTATACATATTTTTACTAATTAACTCTATGGCTTATGGAACTCGCAAGTTCATCGCCGTAGTAACAAACGTTCTCCATTGGATTCTATCCTGGGCAATATCAAGCCAGTTTTCATCACGAATACCTACTTCACGAAAATCTCTTCTAATATTGTCCTCCCAACGACGTCTCGGTCTTCGAAATGGTCTCCTTCCATCCGGCCCTTCAACTAGGATAGAATATAATCTTCTATTTTCCCCCATCCGAGCTACATGGCCTGCCCGGATTAGTAGTCGCGATTTCATTATTTTTACAACATCTGGTGAATCGTACAGTCCGTGGAGTTATTCATTATGCAGTCTCCTCCACTCTCCCGTCATCTCGTTCCGTATATCTTTCTCAAAACCTTATTTTCAAACACACGTAATTTATGTTCATCTGCTAGGGTCGTACTCCAACTTTCGCAACCTT
>JAGDQP010042562.1:1362-16508 GCA_022664845.1 Lepisma saccharinum
TATATTCTGTACATATACCCATCTGACAAAGTTTGATAATCGATATTGTAGGTACCCCACGGTACCTTAGAACCCCACATAGGTTCCCGCTGAAATTACCGTGAGCAATATTTTATTTAATTATACTGGCGTGTGCAAGTAGTTTTCACATTCCTTCCCATTTCATACCCAAACCCCAGAAACCCACTTTTCGTGGGGTCTCGATAGTTATTCAGTGCAATCTAAATATACACTTGAAATACCGTGTTCGTATCGATTGAAGTCTCTTTGATTATTGCTTGAGAAATGAAATGCAAATATATAAATGAGAACAGCACTTACCCCTTAGTACCCCAGAACCCCACACAGGTTACTTTAGAATTCACTGTGAACGATAGTTTTAAACTACTTGATTATTCCCATGGTTAGTTTTGGAATAGCACATCGTCTTATTGCCGTACCCCACGCCTTTTATCATGGGGTCAAATGTTTGCTGTGCCATATCTTGGTAACTCCTTAACTTATCTACTTCGAATTTTCACTTAACGTAATGTTGTGTGATAGTGTACATTTTCCCTATAACCGAATCGGAAGAACTTCGATAGCGGATATTGTGGGTACCCCACAGTACCCCAGAACTCCACATAGGAACCCCCTGAAAACACCGTAAGCAATAGTTTATTTTATTATATAGTGATTTGTAAGTAGTTTTGGATTCCTTATCGTTTTGTGCCGAAACCCCACAAGTTCATTTTTCGTGGGGTCGCGATAGTTATTAAGGCATATCTCGATAACTAGTTGAAATACCGTGTTCGGGTTTTCACGGATCGTCTCAGTTAAAGCCTCTCTCTTATTTCTGCTTAAAACTATGATATATATATATACATAAATGAGAACAGCACGTACCCCTTGGTACCCCAGAACCCCTCACATGTTACTTTTGAATTCACTGTGAACGATAGTTTTAAACTACTTGATTATTCCCATGGTTAGTTTTGGAGTAGCACATCGTCTTATTGCCGTACCCCACGCCTTTTATCATGGGGTCAAATGTTTGCTGCGCCATATCTTGGTAACTCCTTAACTTATCTACTTCGAATTTTCACTTAATGTATTGTTGTGTGATACTGTACATTTTGCCTATAACCGAATCGGATGAACTTCGATATCCGATTTTGGGGGTACCCCACAGTACCCCAGAACCCCACATAGGAACCCGATGAAAACACCGTGAGCAATGGTTTATTATATTATATTGATATTTGTAAGTAGTTTTTGAATTCCTTCCCTTTTTGTCCCGAAACCCCACAAGTTCATTTTTCGTGGGGTCGCAATAGTTATTGAGGCATATCTCGATAACTACTTGAAATATCGTGTTCGGGTTTTCACTGAACGTGTCAGTTGAAGTCTCTCTTTGATTTCTGCTTGAAAAATTTGAGCTGTACCCTGAAATTAGAACAGCGTGTACCCCTTGGTACCCCAGAACCCCACAAATTGACCCCTTGATTTTTGCAAAAAATTTAATTTGGGATACGGAATTATGGATGATTATTACTTTTTTAAATTTTTTTCTCCTTATATAAAATACCCAAGAGCCAATACCCAAGAGCCCAAACCCTACCGAGGACTTCTACTACCAATTGCTTTTCTTATTTTAAAACTCTACAAAAATCTAAAAATTTATGCTCGATTCCAATGCGAGGTACAAAAACTGGTAAGGGGCGTTATATTAAATAACTCGGTCACTCTATGCTTACCTATGAAATGTAATTCCACTCTCGTTCTTGGCGCGGAAGGTACAGTTCATGTCCGAACAAGACGTGATGATATTTGGAATGGTAATAATAACTATAACTAAATTTGCAGTTATTTTCAGGGTAATTCTCACATTATCCTGTTACTGTAATCAAACACACCTACCCATAACATGGCTGAATGCGCAACTTCCGGTTTAGTCGATGCAACAGCGCCATTGCTAGGTCTATCTTAGTATAACGTTTTCCTGTTTTTACGCTGCCTTCACCAGGACCTACTGAACACGAAGTTAACGCTCTACTAACTGAGCTACAGATACTCGGTACACGTTTAATAGAATATAATCTCTATACGTTAAAGAATTATTTATTTATTCAACACAAAACGTAAAGTTATTTCGGCATTAAATTGGTGTATCATATAAGGGAGAGAAATCTGCGCTTTTAAGCAGATGTCGTCAAAGTGGACATTGTAACATATTTTCTGAAGTGGTAGAAATATATCCATATTTGTTCATGTATTCTAGTCGTATAAATAGATAATGAAGACATGAAATTAGCTTACTCAGTTTAATTTAATTACTATTGTCATATCTTAATTAATGTGTTAGGTATCTTCCTCCAAATGAGTGAGCATCTTACACTGATGTGTTGGGTAAAGTGCCTATTTTGATGTCAATTTAAAGGCCATATAGTCTATCCATTGTATATACATTTAGTTTGATGTACTTCTGTCAGTATGAGTATCAATGTTCAATATATATACATTTGTGCAAAATTTTGCTTTCGTTTCTTTTAGTTACTCCACGATGACTACTAGACCAAACTGTGTGGCATCATTCCTCAATCCATCACGTGGATCACATTTTCAGTTCTGTTTTTACGCTTGTTATCGCTGTTCGGCCTGTTTGTATGGCTTAATTATTGTTACTCACGTGCATATGCTGTAGTAGTATGCTGTAGTATGCTGTAAACAGTATTTGTGTGTGTGTGTGTGTCTGTTTAAGGGATATAAAACATAAATAGAAACCGGTCAAACAGCGATAATAAGTGTAAAGTGATGTGAGTTAGAACTGAATAATTGGTCCTTATTAGTTTAGACTGGAAGTGGATGTTTGAGATCAGTCCAGTATCGCTTGCAAATAGAGGCCAATGGTTACGAGCTTGTCACAGAGAGTGTGTAACTGGATCATCAAAATGATTACGTGAGAAAGGATTTTTTTTTCTCGGTGAGCAAACTTCATTAATACAAAATAGAATTGTCACTTTCTTCGCATGGTTTGGAGAGACCACGTACCGGTACGAATACTTTGAATGATCCAGGTCTGTCTAACAAATAACGACATGCAAAGAAGATGATAATTTTCGGATGGATTTGATCATCTCTTAGTTAAGAATTGACGAGTCGTAAAGTTATTTTATGAGCTTTGAAATACATTAATTTTTTAAACTAACAATTGGTTGAATTCTTAACGAAGGTTGATGAAATTCATCACTAGTCTTAGGGCTGATTTTCATGAAAGCTTGCGTTGCTTGCGATTTGGATGAATAGCCAATTGAAACACGTGTTACACTTACAAGAAAATAAGTGCTTCAATTGGCTACTCACCCAAATCGCAAGCAACGCAAGTTTTCATGAAAATCAACCCTTATTTAGTTTGCTCACTTGAGAGCTCATTTTCATGAAAGCTTGCGTTACTTGCGATTTGGGTGAATAGCCAACGTTTCGTGGTGTAGTTTTATTATGTGGTATAACACGTGCATCAATTGGATATTCACCCAAATCGCAAGCGTGCTTGAAAACCAGCCCTGAAAAGTATTTCTACCTTGTTCATCGTCGTTATACACTCTCTGAACTAGCTTGTAATATTTTAACCTATTTTCCACCATAATATTTTCAGTTTGATATCACTTCGATAACATTTTCGTATTAGAACGTTATTGTATTATTGTTTTAAATAACTTTTTTACAAAGTTATAGCACCTGCGATTCTGTGTGTAAGGATAGCTGTATGAGTTCTTTCGGAAAAAGCTACTGTCTTTATCTTGGAACAGTGCTCTTTGCTTGTTAGTACGATAACGGCCGTCTCGCTGAAGTAATTAATCCCGGAAGTAATGTCAGCACAGGGAGTGAAATAGCACAGAGAGTCTTATTATTTCTTGTCAGTAACATCCTGATCGTAATCATGGAGGTAAATACGGTAGACGGATTGACTGGCCTAATACAATTAATCTGGGTTAACTTGATGCCAATTTTCGATTAATCTTGCCTGGTGAATTGGGATATAGTTGCGTCTTATTGGTTGGCCTATGCCTGGGTGTGTGGAAGCAAAGAATGGAGGAAAATCTAGCTAAGGAAGAGAGGAGGAAGATTGGAATATTTTAGATATGGTACTGTATGGAGGAGCTTGAGTTTCAGTTTTTTTAAATTAATTCACCTGCCAGGTACTCATCGCTTGTGCTGGCTTCAATTTCGTGTCGCTAGAAGTAGACCTGTCACCCGTAGTTAGATCCATGGATCGTAATGAATTCTTTTGTGTTAAGGCTTTAAGCCGTGTGAGAAGTTTGGTGTTTCGCTTTCCCCGGTTCCTCAGGAATTAATTTCTCTCGCGAGACACTCAAAAGATCTCTCGCGAGACACTCATAATAATTGTAAGATAGACCTACCTCTTTGCCAAGCTATGACATTTGGCAACGCAGTTTTTAACATAAGATAAACTAGTTCGTTATCTTGAAAAAACATGTTGAAACTATTGATTTCTATAATTGTGATCCTATAATTTCAATCAAGATTTGTTTTCGAACAACGTTGTTGAGATTAGCAGACGACGAGTGGAAATCAACTGAAGTAAATAATTGCTTACTGTAAAATATCTAAGAGATACCCAATGCAGTAAATAGTATTAAGATACTATTTGTAATGTTACGCGAGTGGCCTGTGAGTTCTTTAATTCAGGATATCTTATCTAAAATAAACTATACGCTTAACGCATGAAAACCTTGCTCTTTAATGTACAAATGCAACTGAAACAGACTTCTATGAGTTGTTGCTAATGTCATTTTCATACCATTTTACTGTAGTTATATGAAATGCTTTAAATCCCAAATTACGAAATTGATACAGACACTTTGTTCATATTGTTGAGTAAGGCAGCTCAAACGATCAATCCCAATTATATGTATTCGCACTAAGAAAGTAACTATATTTCATTATTATACGCATTTATCTTATCGCACTGTATCAAAGTATGAACACAACATCAAATTGTGTGTTTCTTCTTGATAAATATTGAAAAGTAATTAGCTATCAATTAGCAAAAATCTAAAAACATTTTAAAGCGACATGAAAGTCAAAAGAAAACAAGAACTAAAATACCATTTGTCCACACAAGGCTAAAAATGGAGTTTCGCTTCAAATGTTGCGATTGTTACTTGCTTTTAAAATAGCACATTTTTATGGGAGTACTTTTCACTTTCACAAATTCACTCCCTCCCTCTGAAACAAAAGTACACAAAAGCAATTATCGTTCATACTTACATAAATGTCCAATATCAGATTCTTGCATGGCTTCTACAAAAATCAGCAGTTCATAAACTTATAAGCAAACCTGCCACACACTTGATCATTAACTAAGTTGATAAAAAGTTTTGATAAATCATCAAGCTAAAGAATATGACATAAGCAATAAATAGTTTGTCATTCACTAGTGACACAAGTATTGCACAATGCCAAGAAATGTCATTATTTCATATACACACAGAAAATATAATCCATATTCTTTTAACAAAATCTTCATATATGCCAAATCATAATATCAATATAAAAATATTCAAAGATTACCACATCAGCAATACAATTAGTTCAACTTACAACATCATCATAAAGTGTAATGACCTTCAATACCAAGCTAATGCGTGTTTCAACCTTTTAACATCTTTGTCATTTTCGTCTATGAAACCACGTTGGAACCACATGTCCCATATTTCTTTCTTTCCGTCAAAACTGTATTAATATCTTTAGATCGCTTTTCGGTAGCGTCAGGTGTCGTGTTCTGGTCTACTGACTTAAGCTTCCCATCATTATCATCTGTACTAGCATTGTTTTTCGAATTGCTTATTGGCTCCATATTTTCAACAAAACTTCATTCGTTTTAATGTCGTCATTCAATGATAATCTCTGGATATTCACTCTACTTTGTTCCGGATTAACTTTACTTTCTTTGACAAACTTTATAACATCTTCTACCATATTTCTTAATTGATATATTTCCGAATTCATATTTTGCCAAGCTTGTTGCCATGAATAACCAATGCTTCTATTTACGTGATTTACTTCCTGAGAATTAATTTGAACGTTTGCAAAACGCACTACGTGAGTATCTGATGTCTGACTTAACATCTGAAATCCCTTGCCTTGAAAAACTTGACCTTTGCCTATTCCATAAGTTAGAATCATTGTTCTTATTCTTAAAGCGGTTGCATTTTTGATAACGCAAAGACCTTCTCCAACTTGCAAAAATGATATCCATACCGTATCTGCCAAAATTGGATAACGGTAATGGTTTGTTACAAACCCACCATTCTATGTAAAATAGGCCATTCCTATAAATGCATGGAAGAATTGCTTTACCAATTACCTCACATTGTGTGTTACTGATATCAGTTGTTGACATATTCTGTTCGAAAGGTTCCCATTTCCAATTATACATATCAACGGTAGCTTTATCCACTAAGTTCGGTTCTGCGCCGGTGTCAAATATTGGGCTAAATGATAGTTCTTGTATCATAAAGCGTATCATTTTGGAGCAGATCTTAAAACCTCCGAATTAGCTGTGACAAAATTGACCCAAATATCATTAATGCCAAAACCAGATTGTTCAGCTATTGCTTTATTCTGTTCCATATGCTTGTCATCCAGTTGTTTTATTTGATATTTCTGCTTTTCGTTTGCTTTCTCTTTCTTAAACCTGTAACACACTGCCTTAAAATGCCCTTTCTTCTCGTAGAAATCACAAAACTTATTGTACGCTGAACATTGCTTTTGTTTGTGAGTGTATCAACAAAAGGAACAATTGGCTATCATCCTGTCATTATTATTTTCATTTGATTTATGAAACTGTGATTTGCGATTAGCTTGTAACTTATTGACAGTATATTCTTGATGGTAGATGTATTTAAAAAGGTGCCAAATAGCGCACTATCCCTTTTAATACTTTCATATTGGAGTGCCAAGTCTGATGCTACCTCAAAAGTTAATTTTTCCATAGCTAATAATCGTTTTCTTATAAATATATCACTAGTTCCAAAAATTAACTGATCAATCAAAACTTCATCGAAAAATGTGTCATAATTACATTTGGATGCCTGTGATTTCAAAGCCTGGATATAATCGAACGTTGATTGACCCAAATCAGTTGTATCATAGAGTGGAAATGAAATCGCTCAGTTCGAAAGTTAGACTTAATATGAAATATCTTTGTCAGAGTGCTTTATACTACCTCCCAAGACAGCTCGGAAGTTTTCTTAGGACTCACACTGATTTTAAATCTTTCATTTGCGTCATTATCTAATGATGGTATCAGAACATCGATTCGTTTAGCATCTTCGATGCCAAATACCTTGCAATGAGACTCGAATCTTTCAAGGTACAAATCTATTTTTTCTCTACCGGAATCGAATGGAGCAAATAACATTGGTTTTTATGCAATCTCATAATCTTTGATAACCTGAATTATTCAACAAATTAGCTGAACCAGCCTCGGACACCAGTGTAAAATAGCTAAGAGATATCCAATGCAGTAAATAGTAGTAAGATACTATTTGTAATATTACGCGAGTGGCCTGTGAGTTCTTTAATTCAGGATATCTTATCTAAAAAAACTATACGCTTAACGCATGCAAACATTGTTCTTTAATGTGCAAATGCAACTGAAACAGATTTCTATAAGTTGTTGCTAATGTCATTTTCATTCAATCTTACTGTAGTTATATCAAATGCTTTGAATCCCAGATTACGAAATTGATACAGATACTTTGTTTATATTGTTGAGTAAGGCAATCCAAACGATCAGTCCTAATTACATGTATTTGCACCAAGAAAGTAACTATATTTCATTGTTATACGCATTTACCTTATTGCACTGTATCAAAGTATGAACACAGCATCAAATTATGTGTTTCTTCTTGATAAATATTGAAAAGTAATTAGCTATCAATTAGAAAAAACCTAAAACCATTTTAATTCGTATTGGTATTTTTTAGTCTATCGCGGAAATGATTAATTATGCCCATCCATTGCGCGTTCGCTTTAATAATTTCTGTTTTATAATAATAATTATAATATAATATAGTTTTACAGTCTAACAGTCTTAATAATTGATTTTTTAAGGTCAGTTATTTATTGGTTGCTATGGTTTCTGTCCGCCATAGCTGTCAGTCACTCTTAACTCGCTTGTCATTGTCGCATTTGATGTTGTTATCACAGTTAATTTTTAATTTTCATGATGTAAAACTATTGTATAAAACACTGCAACACTTTGTAACACTAGTGAGTAAATTTTCTTGAAGGAAAAACCGAAAAAACATTGGAATGTTGTAAACAATACACAAAAGATTTCAGCAGCTTTCTACTAGTAAGCCGTCATCTTGCGAACCCCCCAAAAAATTTAAAGCGACATGAAAGTCAAAAGAAAATAAGAAGAACTAAATACCAATATGTCCACACAAGGCTAAAAATGGAGTTTCGCTTCAAATGGTGCTATTTTTACTTGCTTTCAAAATAGCACATTTTTATGGGAGTACTTTACACTTTCATGCTCACCTTTGTTAACAATACAAGTACCCCAGATTCGCTTCGGCTGGATGAATGACGTTATTCCTCAATTCGTGTTAAACTTGCCAATCATTGACATGGAATTGTCAGTCCCGTACGTAAGTTATGTTGAGTAGATTGGGATTTCAGGACACGAAAACACACCCTAGTTGACCGAAAGAGACAGTCGATAAACAGATGATAAGAATTAGTGGTGTTGATATTTCAATGCTATGTGGCAAGACATAAATATCCACCATCCAGAGTTGCCTATTGTAAACTACATTATCTGGATTGTGTACATTAACATTTTTATTAGAAAATTATTTACAGTATCGTCTACATTCTTTCGGCTGCAGGATGTCCCTTCATTCCTAAATGGACTATATGCTCTGACTACGATGATTCATTATGACTTGTTTCTTTCGCGTATCAAACGAATTCTTTGAACACTTTTCCTGTACAAAATTTCCATAATGAGCACTACAGTCGAGGCTACTAAACCAAACACAAGTACCACAAAGACCCCAGAAATATCATTAGGTTTTAGTGGACGAATTGAATCGATAGTGTCTATATTGAAATCCTCCGCCAATAAAATAGACAACCGTCTTTCCCAGTGAGCAATGACACCTGCCTCGAAAAGATGTAAAATAAAGGGATTGAATATTTCTAAAAGCGGTGAAGTCTTGTGGAAAACGAAGCCAAAATAATGATGTAATGCACTTTCTTCCATTAAATGTAAATTTCTCAGAACGTCAGTTTGCAAGAATTCAGCGGCAAATACACATCCAGATGGGTAATATTCTGTTGGAATAACAATTTTTCCTTCCTTGGCTAACTTGTTTAGTAATTGTATTTCCGTTGTTGGCTCATGTCTTGTTCCGATGATTCGGACAGCAGGATTTGGTGCTTCATCCAATGTCTTTGGCCACCATTCACCATCACTAGCCCACTGCAAACCAGATTCTAAAAGTTGCTGTATTGTATCAATATTGGAATCAGGCAAAGGTAATGTAAGGAAAGAGACGAGATTACAATTGTATGCTGTTATCAGAAGGGATGAAGTCATGAACATCCAGATGATTAAGTGTCTAACGCCACCTTTTGGAACTCGCGGGATACTGAAACCAAGATTTACCCTTACAGTGTTTAAGAGTGAATAAATATACTCTTGATAAGGGTTGAGTGAAGATGAATTCAGTATGTAATGTTCATAAACGGAAAACAGGTATAGCGTAACAGAACAAAAGAAAACAAATCCGGTGGAAGCCAACCACACTGACATGGAAAGCGGTGAGAATATTGACCACAAATTGTAATCTTGTTGTCCTGAGACAGGCGTCAGAAACTTTAAATCTGATAATCCATGCGTGATGGAAAAGCCATAATATTTGTAGTTATTATAGTAAAATGCAGTAACGGAGCCGATTTGGTACTTGCTATTCTTGAGTCTACCTAAATAAGTTTCTGCTGTAACATTATCTGAGAAGTTTCCCCATTTTTTAACAACCTCTACTTCCCAAGTGAAGTTATATCTTCTTGAAAACTCCAACATTACTCTATAATTAAATCCATCGTAATCATCATCAGCTTTAACTATTATCCAGGGAGTGCATGGGTATAAAACTAAGGCTATCGATATACCATTTAAATTTAAAGTCTTTGGAATTTTCGCATTTTCAGACTGCAGTGGACCTGGATTTATTTGCACAAACTTTACAGGCATGAGACCATCTCCCAATTTAGGAATTAAAATATTGAAACTTGTAGTAAGGTTTGCATTCTCGTTGTCACGTGGTATTAAGATATATACATATGGGAAGAAAGACACGAATTCGCAATTAAAGTATTCAAATGATGATACTTGTTTTTCTTCTAATATCAATATATATCTCCGAACCTTTCCTTGCATTGATACTTTGTTATTTTCATAAAGAATCTGGAATGTTAAGCATACATTTCTCGTTGAAATGATAAATGTATAGCACTTTTGACTCATTGACTTCACCAAGAGCTGTTCATGGCTGTGGGCTCTCATAGACGTGCTGTTGCTGATATATATTACAGGTATTTTATCACTCCACTTTGTTTGGTCTCTTTCGGATATAGAATCATTTTCATCTAAAAGCACCAAACAACTTTCGTTCAGATGATCAGGAAATATTACTTTGTCCCAAATGTCTTCCGCTGTGAAGAATTTACCTTCTGTTTTCTTTGGTATTAGGAAGTTTTCAGAACAAACCGTGCACTGAATGTAGAACATAGATATCACAAGTGAGAGGAGCATAGCCTAAAAGTAAAATATAACATTAAATTATTGATACTGTGTAGCAATTTGAACAATCATGTTAAATTTAGATAATGTGATTACCTTACTATGACATGAATGTACTTCGTAATACTTATTATGTAACTAAATCTGAATAAACCTTAAGCGTCATCCAAACATCAGAAGGATTATATATGCATGATCTTATCGATTATGAGTTTTCATTATGTAAGTGTTAGTAAATAAAGAATTGTTCCTCGTTGCTTTTCGTGCATGACGAATGCTGACGAACACGAAAGGCAACAAGGAAAAGAATGATTAATCCTTATTTTGTTTTGGAATGAACTGGATTTTGGTAAATAAAGAGAACAAGTAGAATCGAGACCAGAGACACCAAGCGGTGATACCACCCTGAACGTTAGGCAGTTGAACACTCTTATTTAGTTACGACAACTTTCCGATAAGATCTTGTTCAGTCATGGATTAAGATAGATTTGTACGATCAAGGGTGAAGTCCAAGATCTCACATAGTAACCAGCCTCCGTCAGTTCGTGATAATGTGTGTCAAACACACATTTTATATTCTACTTAATTCGACTTTGATATTGGAACAGTGATTTGGCCAATCATTATCTAAAATTGGAGCGATTTACGTAATTACCGCCAGTGCCTGAAGAACGAAGATAACACCAACATGAACTTAAGTGTACTGTCCATTGATTGATCAGTGAAAATCTCATAATTGCCAAGTTCATATTTGAGTAATTTGTTAATTTGTTTAAAGATGTCCATAGAATTTGTGTTTAGATAGTGTGGCTTTCGGCTTGAGCAAGTTTGGAAGACGTAACACTGATTATTTCAAGGATTAACAATGTTTATATTTTATCTTACTCCATACCTACATTTGGGAGTAACTAGCCAGAATTACGCCCTAAGTGTATTGACATATCCTAAAGACTAATGGCTCTACTTAAGGCTATGTAAGATTACTATTATTGACGCTTGTTCTATAATTTCATTAATTATGAATATTCTTTCAGTATTAAGGCCTTTTTCTTTTTCTTTCAGCCATTTTTTCTTACAAGCAGATGTCCCCTTTTCCACGAGGGCCCACAAGTCGTAAAGAATCGTCAGAGGTAGGTGCTTCCATCTGTTATCTAATTGTTTAACTATTGCTTGTGACACTATCTTATCTAAATTGTATAAAGTCCATTATTTTTTACCAGTATTGTGGAACGTAGGGTATTGTTGTCTCGAGCACCAATGAATGTGTATTACACCTTCACATAATATCTTAAAGTCTAATTATGAATCACTTGACGTGTGTTTTGCCTTTATGCCTCGGAAAGTTGAAAAGAATTATAATAAGTGCAGTAAAGATCGCATGGTGTGGAAGAAAACCCCATGATCGGAAATGTGTCGTGCCTGTGAGAGTCTTCCTTGGGAAGCTACTTTTGCATATAATATTAAATAATGTGTGCAGATATTTACTGATACCCTACATGCTATCATAAAAGATTTTGTCCCTCATAGAAACAAAAGATCCGGAAAGGTTCCACAGTGGTTTGACAAAGATTAAAGTTTGTTTTAAAAATAAGAAACGTGCTTGGGAACAGTGGAAACGGTATCCTAACAATTCTACGTATGATAATATTTTAAAGTTGAGACGGTATGCTAAACCATTGGCGATATATTTAACAGAGTCTCACCCCCTAAATTTATCCCTTTTGGTTACTTAAGGATGCATGCAAAATTTCATGAAAGTATTATAATATTTAAAGGTCGCTCAACGCGCTCAAACTTACAGCTACGTTTACGTTACTTAAGCATTACATGCGAAACTCAGCGTGTCCCTGGATCAGCCCAACTTTTTCTCTTTGCGGTACAGTTTTCACACTTACAGTATATGACCTACGGATGTATTCACGACGTATTGTAAAGTTTGGTGATGCTATGTTTAGAGGTCTCATATATAGGGTGCGTGACGTATATTACATTGGGCGCTTGTGACGTCATTTGACTTCCTCATTTTACCTGAGATTTTCTTCTAAAACCTAGCATTTCTTACAATTATTTGACATTTGAAAACAAGATACAATGTGATATACACTTTAGGAATCATGATCACACTCTGGGAAAGTAATTCTATGAAGACCTGTTCACTATATTTCTGTGACATTGTTCAGATCGCAGTTAACATCTCGATGTGCTCGCTATAGCTTTCCTGTACAGTGCATGATTAATTGTTTATTCTCGTATTATAATTTCACCGAATGTTTTCAGTAAGTCATTGTGTTATATTTTACGCTGTAGTGTGTTGAGTAATAAAATATCTGAGAATAAAGGACGTGGTTTGTGGTTGATTGGAAGTACAGTATCGTCTATAACAGGATGTTAACTTTTTTCCAAACGGAAAGTACTTGCAAGATTTCTTCAGTTGCATTCAGGAGAAAAATTAACAATTCAGGAAAGCGCACGCCTAACAACCACTGAAATTCTCCCGTTTTGGGAAAAGGTTTGAATACCCACAAAGCAGGATTATCACGTTATTGAAAAAGTGAAAGGTTTACATAACGAGCGGCAAAAACTGAAGAAAAATTGTACACGAAAAACTGAAACGCAAAAAATAAAACAAGGAAAATGTGTTTGTGGACGCTCTTGATGATCTTTTCGATGTGGCTCATGCAGAAGCTATTCAACTTATTAAAATACCAGAAGATCGCGAATTTTTACTAGCGCAGAGGGAAAAAGACAGACGAGGAACGATGGTAGGGGTGGATATGAAATTGACAAGGCAAGAAGAAAGAAGAATAGAAAGAGATAAGAAAGAGGAAACCAGGAAGAGAAAGAAAATGGATACGCTTTCAGCAAATGCCTCAATCAACAATGATGATGATGATGATAGTGACAGTTTATACGAGGCTGCCGAAAATAGCGACGACTCAGATTATGCATGTCCTGCTTCCCGTAGGCTGTCGGTTACAAAGAAGCCAAAGTTGTGTCGACCAGCCAACATCATTACACCAGAGCTGTCTTCAGCACTGGATAGTGCAAACATCAGCCACAGAAATACCACTAATGTTCTAACTGCTGCAGCGGAACCTTTGGGCCACAGCTCACGAGAAATCTGTATTAATAAGGAATCTATTAGAAGAGCACGCAGAAGGAACCACAAAGAAATGGCTAGTGAAACTTGTTCGTCTTTTCCACCTGGTAGTCCATTTACAGTGCATTGCGATGAGAAGTTGTTACCTGCTCTCACTTCTAAGAAATCAGTTAATCGCATAGCGGTTCTGGTTTCTGGGTATGGTAATGCGAAACTATTAGGAGTGCCTGCTATTCCAAATGGAAGTGGTACCTCCCAGTCGGAAGCTGTTCTTATATTGCTGGAGGATTGGAACTTAACAACACGTGTGTATATCATGTGTTTTGACACAACAGCATCTAACATTGGGTAACTAAATTGAGCTTGTACCCTGCTGGAACAGAAAATGCAAAAGGATCTGATCAGAGTCCCTTGCATGTATCACATAATGAAACTAATTGTGGTGAGAGTGTTCGAGATGGTGTTATGAGTTGGTTTACGCGTTGTCACCGTACGTGATGGTTTTGGTTCCGAAGGTGATTTTGTCCGTGAGGTATCCTTGATGCTAGGATACGAGGATCGATATCGTCGCAAATACCCCGTGAACTTAACGCCGCAAACTACTTCTGGAACCTCAATCGTACTTACAATCGTGCCTCCTGCAAAGGTTAAACCTTTGCAATGCGCCTTGAAACAATGAAATAATAATCGTAGAAGGACGCGGAATTCACAAGTACGAGGCGATTGGTAGCGTTAGCAAAGAACAAAATTATATACACACTGTGACGCATGTAAATATTCCCGGTGACTCTCTCATGACTGATGTCGGCACTGAATTGTTAAATATTTCTGTGTCTCGGACACCGAAAAAGGAGGGGACGCGTGTGTCGAAACCTCCTAAGCTGGAACTAAAATCACTAGAGTCACCAATGACGTACAAAAAAAATGTTGTTCATCGAAAAACCGTATATATATATATGAGCTCCTGCGTAGCCTAGTCGGTAACGCGCTCGACTTCAGTGCGAGCGGTCCCGGGTTCGATTCCCGGTGGGGGCTCAAATGTTTCGGTGTTGACCCAGCATCGTGAGGACAATTGGGGAGCTGCTGTGAATAAAAGTGGCGATCACAGTGAGAGCTTCGGCTCTCCTCTCCCAACCCGTCTGGTCAGCGTGGGAGTAGTAGACCAACTCCTCCCTTCGGGGAGAGGCCTCATCCACTAGTGGATTGAATATGGCTGTGATTTAT
>JAGDQP010042563.1:544-16508 GCA_022664845.1 Lepisma saccharinum
ATGGGCCCCATATTGGATGGCAAACATCTTGGCCAATATCGGTCAACGATATCGATCGGCATCGGGAGTCGACATCGTTCGATATCGATCATCGACATTGCTCAATATCGTGTATCAATATCGGTCATTGACATTCTGAACATAATGTAATTATGATTTTTTTTACTATTTTTAATAAGACAAACCATCAAGATAGACAAACCAACGTGAAATAGTAAAACACGTTAGAAATTGTAAAAGAAATATAATACTTATGTAAACAATACTACCTGCTTCTGTAGCTAAAGTTGCATCACTTCGCTGTGCTAATGGATTGTTTAATTTGTCGACCACTGCAAGCTTGTAAAATGATGTTATTTACGATGTTGGGTTCACGTTAAAATTTGTAGCTCCGCTCCATTGTCATCACTTCACGTCTCTTCGCTTTGCACTTTTTTTTTTTTTTTTTACATTTTTGCCAAGAACTTAAGAGTAGAATAATCATGATTACAATGAAACAGCTTCAGTTGAAGAAAATGATGTAAAACAAATGTAAATATATCCAACTTCAACATATCCTCCTTACTAACAGGAGCCTCTCTTAACAACCACATGGCCTGGAGAAATGACGCTTCTTTCTACCGTACGAACGAAACAAAATGTAAAATGTCCCCCGGTTCTGGTGGTGTACGATAGCAAGCATAATAAATATTACTATAAATCTTATTGGTTTGTCTATGTACTTATAGTGATCAAAGTGTCCTTGGGGAAAAAAACACAATCAACTTTAACACTTTATTAATCTATATCCTTCCCACGAAAGGATGTGTTATTTCTGCACTTTAACATGCTTCACCAAACAAAGCTGGCCGCGTGCTGACAACAACATGAAGTTTTATATTTTATCACTAGAGGGTTATAGCATCGCTTCAATAAACATCGGTTTGCCCATATGGACCGATATTGATCAACATAGACATCTGCTACCAACAGGATCGATACGGTTCCATGACGAATGTTCTATTTTTTAATTTTGATTAATTCATTATGAGCAGAATGTTTTGTAGAAATCGATTTATTCTTTGCATAATACTTACTATAGTTTTAGAAAGTAGCTAAATTAGCGATACCAATAATCGATGTGGATCCCACGTCGATCGACGTGGGCTTGAGCGGGCCGCTCTCCCGCCCACATTAACGATGTGGAGCGATATGGGTCCCATGGGCATGTGCTACTGGGGAAAAATACTTAACACTCAATATATTACCTTACTGAATGAAAACAATGATATAACAAAAATGACTGTAGTTCTTTTCTGAATTGACTAATTGTGTTTTGAGACTTTATACAGCTAGGAAGTTTATTATATCAAACAATACCAGTGTATTTGCATCCCTTTTCATACAAGACAGTACGATGTTCCACTAAGGAGAAATTGTATCTATTTCTAGTAGAGTAACTGTGTTGGTACCCTACACAATTAACCGTAACTTGAAGGTGTCTCTTAACAAATACAAGTATGTTAACTATGTACTGACAAGGTAGTGGAAGTATACAGAGAGCTTGTTAAATATTGTCCTGCAAAGTTCTCTAGGTTACCCCCACAACGCCTGGCAACGCTGTTCTCATGTAGAAGAAGGAGTCAGGAGACGACGTAAGTGGACGAGAGAGCTTTGCATTGGCAGAAAGTAAGAAAATAGTCCATTATAATAATGAGCATTCGTTAATCATTTTCATCATAATTATCTCTTAGAATAACATTACGTCTATCCAAAGGAGGTGTATTATAGTGGTCCTAAAGCAGCTGTATAAACTATCCAAGAAAGGAACAAACTGAATATAAAACTGCTAAGAACAAAACACATATTTTTACCTAGGGTTAGGGTTCCTACCTTTTGATGAATAAATTACGGGACGCTCTACTAAAAAATAAGGGATAATACCAAAAACAGAGGACAAATCTGAAAGAAACTACAGTACTAGTAGATGACTACCTGTACGATTCAAAACGTCTATAATAATCAAGAACACAGAGAAAACGGCTTGCTTGCGAATGTTGATGCTGCAAAAACACTAGCGGGCGGAAAATGGATATTTCGATTTCGTAAGCTCAGTTGCCATTAGTACCTTAACTTTCCGGTGCTTCCACCATATTTTGTTGAATAAAACACAACAAAGAGTGTTGATTTTCGGTGATTCAACACAATGCATCGATTCCCAGTATTATATCCCCCATTCGCAGGTATGATGTTGGCCCCTGGGAATATGAACAGGACCTTTTCGCCAGTTTGCATAGTAAACGTTTGGAAAAGAGTCTTTCACTGTTTATTTCTTAAAATTATTGATACCGGTATGTTGGAAATATGTGTGAGAAACTTACTGCTTATAATACGGGACACGCAAATTTCACCTAAAATTCGGGACAGGTGGCAACCGTACCTAGTGTACAAGGTTGGCTTGTATGCAGAATTAGGTTTTGGAGCGCGTCCCACAAGTACTTCAACCCCGCGAAAGCATAACGTTCGTAACCGTGAACACTTTATTGAAATCTTTCCTTCACTTAAATGTTTGTAGACTACTTAAACTCTAATGCTTCGTATAGAAGCGCAGATTATCATTTAAGTTGCCTTATTCAAGAATTTAACCCACATAAATGATCCACCTTGTAAGCCTTATCTTCTGCAGTGTACAAAGGTACATACAATATTGTACTTTCCGTATTTGGGATGCGTAAAATATAGATGTAAAAGCAGGTAGTGTGAGTTGGAGGGAAGGCCCTTGTACATTCTATCTCTGCCTCAGCCTTTGCAGTTCTGCATTCGAAGTAACGACATTTGCAATATCTGAAGTACGTTGACCACTATATACAAGTAACTAATACAGAGAAAACTTTCCCTTAATGTAAAGTAGCTCTCTCTAACTTTCCTTACTTAAAATATGCCATGTTGGTAAATGAGAAACAATACAAAATAATTACTGTTTTTATTTATACAATAAACAATGAAATTTTGGGTATACTAAAAGATATGCTAAATTTCTTCAACGCGTTAAGTACAAAATCATGTGACAGGATAATTAACACTTTCTGTTATTCCAGTGAGATGTCTTTCTGTACAAGAATTTTATTTGGAATCTGCATATCACCGTTGATCAAAAGCAACAAAACATTGCACTTTTAAGGTAAGTCTCCTTACAGTTTTCCGTAAGATTTCTTTTCTCGATATATTTATTGCTACACGTACATAATGGTAAGTCCTTTCCGCTTTCAATTTACTCCTTTAAGTTTTAATATAAAGTAAATTATTCTTAAGAACTGAGTAACAAAATCACTGTCTATCTAAAATTTTAATGTTAATCATAACATTTCAAGTGGAGAATTCAACTATCCGATTTCGGAAATCAGTGGCGTACAAAAAGTACGTTGAACCGGGTCAGCTTGAAAATTAGTAATGCAAATTCAGGTAACGTTTTACGATTTTGGAATAGTCATTGAAATCAGAACAACTTTTACTTAGTTTTTTATATAACATGGGGTTTAGGACCTACAATAGCTATCTGTTACGGGAACATTGTACCTCTACGTCGTATATTGGCAATAACTTGGAAACTCCTGGGTGTAGAACACTGAAAGAATGATTCTAAATGTTTAAATGGAGAATTGAAAGTAACTTTTTGAGGAAAGCCGTGGGTGAGCTATACTTCATTCTAAAGCCGTGCTCGATAGGAGAATTCTGTTATTGGCGCAGAGAGCGAAGAGTTGAAAGAAGAGATCAAAAGTGTGAGACGGGAATGGATTTATTGAAGTGAAGGGTGATTTGATTGGTTAAATGTAGTCGTCTGTTTTGCTAAGTTTAGGACAGAAATCGGCTTAATGTATAATCAAATTTGTGCGTTTGTAGGTGGTTGTGATGGCGGGAGACGATTTTCTCGAGGGTTCGGGTAGGTTCTACTTGGCCACGGCCCGCTCTACTAAAGGCCGATGTGTAAAGAGCCCAGAATGCAATCCACAGTTTTCTTGACTAGTGCTGGAGCTGGAGGCATTTAACGAAAACTTAACGCCAATTTTCTTTTCATTTTATTTGCTATATTTAATTTTCCAGGACAAATAACCTTGTAAACAAACATTGTATTGCTTGATTTGCTATCGAGTGTATTTACCTTTCTAGAAAGGGATTGTATATTTTGCGACTGTTTTATGTTGTAAAGTTTCGGTGGAATAGTTATTAAAAATACCACGAGTTTTGGGGATCCACTACTAATTTATTGTTGACGTTTTATTTTTTTCTTATATTTTTTTATATCTACATGTTCCCAATTCTTCCCGAACCAAAGTTAACTATCTCGGGAAGATTGTTACCTTGACAACGAAGAAATAACCTCTGGGTGCGTGAGTTTTCTCGAGGTTCTCCCGTTTCCTCCTAGTATCTTCAATTCACAAATTATCCAATCATAATCCACCCGACCTGAGCCAAAATTTCGTAATGGCCTTAAAATTAAATTTAAAAAATCAGTATAACAGCATAACATTGTCGAAATAATCTTAAAACATTGAAAATTGTCTGTAACGTAGTAAATTTACTCCTATTCTTCCTGGAATGTGGATGAATTGTCCTTTTAGATAAGTACTTCTTGATGGCGTGCCAACAAATGGGATGAATTAAGTTCTTCTTAAAATCCTAAAGGAGTTGGTATGTTTCTGATGGCGAGAACTACAGCTTTTAATAAAGCGGACTCCGAATGAAAACTGGGAATAATTAAACCTATGGCCACGCACACAGAAAGCGAGCGCGCTAACCTCTGGGGGTTGTATGTAGGATGAAACTTTCTGTGATGTTTAACTGTGCAGGATTATAAGGAATATTCCACCACTTTTGAATGACTATTCACATTTTCTAAATATCGTAGCTTCTAACAGCTCTTAGAGTTTATCGTATAGAAAATTTTATTCACGTTACATTGAATACCTTCCGTAAAATTACCTGAAATTTCAATTTCACGTATTAAAAAGCATCATGGGAAAATGTTAAAATATATTCGCTTCTAATAATTAGACAAAAATTTATTACTAACGACATATTACTTTTTCCTTTTGTTCCAGGAATCAAACGCTGCTTTTCATTTGCGTAACTTTTGAACAGTCTTTTCCTTAAGATGTATTCAAATTGATGCCTAACACTGTGGAGTAAGAATTTGCAAATCGTTACAAATAAAGGTGTGAAATCGAGTGTATTTAGCTTGCTGCTGTCGGTGAATTTGAAACATATTCGTCATGACTTCCAATGATATGTGCGAGTTCAACGCTATAAAACAAGATATAGAAGCAAAATACGTTGTCACTTCTGATGAGGTAAGTTTATTGCTAAACTAGATCCATATCTTAAGAGGAATTGATTCGCTTTCTTTATGTATTGGTGCTCTCTTTTCATTTCAAATAAATAATCCTAATTTTCAGAAGTTAACGTTAGAAACTTGCAGAAAATATTTAATTTAAATTTCCAAAACGGTTCTGAAAACCATGGTATGAATCACCTAAAAGTACAGTACATGATCACATCCCCCTACTTTTGCAAGTGTTTATACGCACGTAAATATACACACCTTATGTTGTTAGTCAAACGCTCAAGCACACTCTGTTATTTCCGAAAGGGAAGAAAGATGAACTATTTTCCTACCTGATTAATGAATGGGCAAAGGGTATATACTTGCTGATGTTGCACGAAGCGAGTGAAAAAATATGTATGTGTGATAATGACAGGTTGTTGTATTGAAGATGGCATCTAGGATTATTTCGAAATCCTGTCGAATGTCTTTAATTAGAGATCTTTTTTTATATTTTCGTAAATTGAATACGCATGTTTAAAGTTAAATAGTCTCAAGAAAGTTTTTATCTCTTTCATTGACTTCTTTACCCAAATGTTCTTAAGATAGTTTTCAATGTCAAATTTCCTTCAGTTGTTGAAAGTGTTCTGTTAATTGTTTTTAATGTGATTTTAACAACCAATATTTGTTCTTTTGACAATTTTACCATTTCAGCTTTCTCATTTTCTACGTTTGTGATTCAATTTGTTTATTACTCACCTTCGTCAAAAGCCATCATACCAAATAATGTTTTACTTATTGTTCCAATAAAATTAAACAATCCTGCTTTGATTCGTTCAGTAAGAAGTGTCTGTGGAATCAATAATTAAGTATGTCATGAATTTTATCTTTTGAGTTATACTATTTCTGTATGTTGAACTCAAGGTAGTTTTTGTTATATTTCACCAATCTGTGTTCACAATTTGCTTTTATAGAATTAATATACTGTAAGACTGTTTAACATTTTCTACCGTAACGGGTTAAATTTACATAAGTTACATTTTTTTATTATCTGCTATAAAATTTTGTTAGATTTTTGTACTCGTAATAGAGACCTTGGGTGGCTTTCGAGAAAAACCTTAAGTCTATACTTAAGAGTTGGACTTCAATTAGTCCGATCTGCACTCTGCCACTCGCACATTAAGTCTGTTGTTGGATGTATTTAATATTGTCGTGCAACTATTTTTATTCAAATCACAGAAATTCATAATTAATCATTTACATTATAATTTTGCTTTAGTTTTAATCTGACAATGCTTTAGGAATTAGGGAAGAGAAATAAAATGAATGCTTCGAGGGTTGTGCTGTGAGGAATTGGAGACTTTAATCTCCAACTGTTAATATCGGGTTAGAATGAAATCATCGTACTAGCTCCCACTGATACCTAATGCAAGATTGTGTTAAGGGTACGAGACTACCTTCGTTCAAGAAAAGACTTCTAAATCACTTACTCTGAACGAGAACAACCTTTGTTTTCACATGTAAATTAATGGTTGTCATACACCAGAGGCACATAGCACTCAATATAGCACATTTCAACTATATAATTCCATCCAACTAGTCAATACGTATTGGTTTCCATGAAAAGAAAGTGAGAAGAACCTTCACGAGAACATTTGACTCATAAGAACTATTATTAGCACGAATTAAAGGCACGAAATCTGTTTTCTATAGATCGACAACTGTCGAACACGAACTAATAGTTGAGTAAGAAATGACGCAAGGACTTTCTTGGTGAGAAATCATTGGCCACCTTTTCCCAAGACAGTCCATAACGCCATCATCGCAGAATGACAGCATCACTCGAAATGCTAAAACCAATTTCTATAAAACCAAATGTATACTTACTTCGAGATCGCTGGATCTCAATCTGTTAAGATCTCCGCTATTTTCGAACTCTCCGTTAAAATCGCTTCACTCCGTGGAAATTTATAAGTCCGCGATTTCATAGATAGTTAGCAGTTAAGTTTTAGTTTGCGTTGAAACAAGCAAGAAAGAAAATGGACAAAATAAACCTACAATTCACTTTACACAATATAAGGCAAGTAAATTCCTTTGGTGATTCAACTATATAAGTGAGCTGTAACATAATGTGCAGAGAATTTGAACTCTGTCAAAATTAAAAACTGTAGCGTAAAATATAAAAGTAAGTGGAAACACAACTAATTGATCTTAGTTATATTTCAGTACAGGAAAAGTGATAGGCACGCATGTGAGTAAAATTTCCGTACACCTCAGAAATCTCTGTATGAGAAGGAAATAAAATAATATTTCGTACCCCTTGTCTATTCCGTTACTGGCGCGTTCTTTTGGCATTAAACATACAAAATGGAGATACAGATTAAAAAGGATGTCAATATGTCTGTACCCACGGGGACTGGGTACATTTAGTTCCAATTTTCTGTGTTAATATTTACATTCTGAACATGCCTAATGGATAAATAGACTAAGTAAAACTGCATTTTAGCTACTTTTAGCACATATTACTGGGGACATCTGCAAATGGCAGTTTTTTTATTATTAAGCATACTCAAGTGCAAGGTGCCGTATAATCCTTTTAACTCACATAAGACTAGGTTAATTCTCCACATTAGCTACTTCAATAATGAAGCGTTGAATGTCCTTCTGTTTGTATCATCATTTCGGACGTCAGTTTGTCATTTTCTATAGACTTAATAACGTTCACATATTCATCAAGTTTTCTTGCCTGGACTAATCAAAGCACTGTTTGCCTTAAAATAAAACTTGGTGTACATTACTCCGCCCTTTTTTTAGGGATTTAAATGCTTAAGAAAGAAGAATAAAGTGAAGAGAAAAAGCCTTGCGGGACACTTCTACAAACGAAAAAGCAATGATATTCGTGTTAAGTATTGTAAGAATGGATTGCCGAAATTTTTGCTATTTCAAAGATTATGAAATAACTGCCATCAGAGAAGTCTATTTAGGGAAGAAGGGAACTGTTGAAATTCTGATTTTTGCTTATTCGTACTTCTTTATTTGATTAGACATACAAAGGATTCTTTAGTTTATCAAGAAGGAACTATTGTAGAGGTCCGAATTATAAACTATTCGAAAGACAGAAATTTTCTTTTAGGATCTCTCTTTTGTACAGGTTCAAAAATTTGAATTTTTCGAAATTGTGAATTTACATTCAGTTTCCAATAATTTACTAGTTTTACATAACAATCACTAACAAACAGATTTTCCCTTTAACATTAGGATACTTAAAATGTACTAGCCGTACTCAACCACTCTCTAAATTTGGATGCTGGCAAGAAAGGAATAAAGTGTTAGCCTTTAAAATGTATTTTAACTTATTGTTTTGAACTCAACCCAAATGCCGAGAGAAAGGAACAGAGGCTTTTATTGTTTAACAATTGAGAGTAATAGCATCTTAAGCTTGCATCTTCAATTTCTTTTCCAAATGACAATAATTTATGAAATGTAGTTATTAGCAATGTGGTTTGTTTATGTATTTTACTCATGATACCAATAAGTGTTACTTGATCCATGGGGACAAAAAATACTATTTACACTAAGAAATATAAACACATAAAAAGCAATGTTCTGTATTTTCCGGGAATTTCCTTCTGAAATTAAACACCTGGGTTCTTTACATCACTGGTTAGGCAAGGCGTAACAACGATCGTGTGCGACACCTAGCTCGTACGTGCAAGCAGAGACTAACAGGTTCAAAGTGACAATTTTTATAATTTCAGCTCGTATATTAAGTTTGCAATATGCATTGTGGGTTTCACGTATGATGCTATTTATTACAAAAAGACACTAAATTTGCAATTAACAGATGTGTTCTCATTGAATATTAAAAAATATTCGTCAGACTGAACACCGTCAACCAGATGACTATGTTTTAATAGTTGTTCAATCCACAGAAATCTACTTTTCACTACACAATGTTATGGTTCACTATTTATTGCTCGAGAAATATTCATGATATTTAAAATGGGAAGGAATCCGGTTTCTTATTTTTATCTCGTAAACCAAGCTACTTTTAACGAAGGGAGTAATATTTAACTTTTCGAGGTTCTTTCATGAATTCGTATTACAAATGGGTACTACCTATGCATGTGTTTAAAAATTAGAACAATAATTCTAGTAAATTGTACCTAAGTTTAAAGTCTTCAATTTCCCTTTTTTAGGGTGGCAGCAGAGTGTTTAAACCTGATTGTGACAGTACATACAAATATGAAGGGAAGGAATATTTCTCTCAAGATCTGACGTCAGATTCATTTGGTTTGCTTCCGTTGGATACAAATAGTGGAGGACAAAGTTTGTCAAATAATCATAAAAATTTCATAACTATTCCTATTACACAGGAAGGTAACGCTGAGAAAAAATATGACCGTACTGATTTACCGAAATATATAATGAATTACAAGCCATCTGAAGAGAGTATATCGCCATATTTTTTTGAAAATATTTGTGAAAATACAGGAGTTAAACCAGACTGGTTTGTTTGTGAATTAGAAGGATCAACAGCGAACATTTCCTGTGGAGCCAGTAATAGAAATACAGAAGTTGAAATGAAAGATGTGGAAACTGTTGGTCAATCCGTTAGAGAAGAAGAAACGATTTGTCGACAGCATCTTATAGGGAGAGAAGTGAATAAAGAATCGAATGCAGGAAAGGGAGCGAATTTACGTAGAAGTCCTAGGAAAATTGAATCTTCTGTTGCGAGCCAAAGATTAAAAATGAGACCAACACGGAAGCGGAGGAACTCAAATGGAGTTGAGAATTCATCCCCTGATTTAAGCAATGAAAATAAAACTCTCGCTCGTGGCAGGGTACTCAAAAGCTGGTTTTGCGAGATGAAATTCTCATCTTGTTCAAAATTCAAAGAACACTCGACAATTCATAAAAACGAGAAACGGTATAAATGTGAAATAAGCGGATCTAGATTTTCTCGCAAAGGTGGCTTGAAAGGTCACGTGGCAACTCATACACAGGACAAACGTTTTAATTGTGAAATATGTGAATATAAATGTTATAATAGAAGTAACTTGGGAGTCCACATGACAACTCACACACGGGATAAACCTTTTCAATGTGAAATATGTGGATATAAATGTTCTCTGAAAGGTCACTTGAAACTCCACATAACAACTCATACATGGGATAAACCTTTTAAATGTGAAATATGCGAATATAAATGTTCTCAAAAGGGTAACTTGAAACGCCATATGTCAACTCATACTACAAAGGAGAAACCTTTTCATTGTGAAATATGTGGATATAAATGCTCTGAAAAATGTAACTTGAAAAACCATATGGCAACCCATACGCAGGAGAAACCTTTTCAATGTGAAATATGTGGATATAAATGTTCTCAAAAAGGTCACTTGAAACGACATAATTCAACTCATACACAGGATAAACCTTTTGAATGTGAAATATGTAGATACAAATTTTATGAAAAAAGTACCTTGAAAATGCACATAACAACTCATACACAGGACAAACCTTTTCAGTGTAAAATATGCGAATATAAATGTTCTCAAAAAGGTGCATTGAAACGCCACATGACAACACATGCAAGGGATAAACCTTTTAAATGTGAAATATGCGTATATGAATGTTCCCTAAAAGTTCACTTGAAACGCCATATGTCAACTCATAGCTCAAAGGAGAAACCTTTTCAATGTGAAATATGTGGATATAAATGCTCTGAAAAATGGCACTTGAAAAGCCACATGGCTACTCATACGCAGGAAAAACCTTTTAAATGTGAAATATGCGGATATAAATGTTTTCAAAAAGGTCACTTGAAACGTCATATGTCAACTCATACACAGGATAAACCTTTCCAATGTGAAATATGCGAGTATAAATGTTCTCAAAGAAGTAACTTGAAAACCCACGTCTTTAACATTCACAGGAAAGACCTTATGAATGGGAATTACGTAAAAGTAAATGTTCAAAAAGCTCTGATTTAAAACGGCATATGTCAATTCATACACAATAAACATTTTCAATGCGAAATATGCCAGTATAAAAGTTCTCAAAAACGTTATTTGAAACGCCATATGATCATCATTCAAACCTTTTGAATCTCAAATATGCGGATTTAAGTGTTGTTCGAAAAGTCACTTGAAGGTTCACATGACAATTCACACACAAGAGGAACCTTGCAATGTAAAATTAGCGGATCTCAGAACAAGATAAGATACCGATGAATCCTCTCAGATGTCAAGATATCCACCTAAGAAAAAAAAACTATCACAAAGCTCAAGCAATGAACGTTATCTAGTGAAGCATAGAACTTAACCCCCTCTTTGAAGATAACCAGTGTACTGAAGGGAGTAAACCTGCTATGGGAATAGGCTACCCAATTAACAAAGATGTGTACACTCAGTGTTGAACTTGATGAAGGAGCATTCCAGTCAATCGTGTACAATTATATTTATGACAATCGTTAAATCAGAGTAAAAAGTTGGGAAAACTGAGCATAAAGAACACTCCCAAGAACTATCGCCTACAGCTCAAGAGTGATAAACGATTAAATCAATCCTATTAGTTCCAGGACTAACCTTATAACAGGACAGAAAGTAATGTACAGTGAAAACCAAGTGACTTCCAATTCAATGAAAAACTTGAAGTGATCGCAATTCCTTATGGTTAGATTGGACTACCCATATAAGGGTTACCCTGGAACTCAGTGCTAATAAAAATGACTGTGCAGTAACATCAAAATTGTTTAAAAAACAATAAACTTACATCTTCAGTACAAACATGTGAAAGTGAACGAAGATATATATAGCTCAGAACTTATACTAAAAAGCAAAGTGAAAAATATAAATACGAGACTCAATAAAATAAGTAGATAAAAAGATATTTTAACACAAAGGAAAATTCCAATGAACCCTAAAAATTTTGTATTTTATAAAGTCTAATTAAATCATTTATTATTAACCAGTACGTAAGCAGTTACTTAATTTACCTCCGAATCACCCTTAATAGTGTTTTCTCCTCTTCAAGCGATGACACATGTTTTCGGACGTAAAATTAAAAATTACACGCCCCATTTGTATCCAAGAGCCCCAATTACACCGCATAACATGATATACTCGGAGAAAGATCGTTGTTTTCTTGCTTTTCTGTTTGCACTACTTTTCATGTATTAAGTGTATCTGTTCCAGGCTCACAGCGATAAAATATATTATTGTGATTAGGAAGTATTCGAAATAATGTTTGCAGCCGTCTTCATATAAGCATATTGGATGTAATCATGCATTCATAAATAACAGTTTTAGGGTATGTACCGAGACATACTATAAAAGTGATTGCGTCAGACCTCACATGTGCGTGGTGTCACCTGCCTAAATTCTCGGGAGTATTCTCAACTTCAAAATCTTTACTGTCAAAAATAGAAACAGTGAAAACCCCATTTAAACCCTCCCAATTTTGTCATTACACCCCCAACTGAAACAATGGTGAAATCGCTGTACCATAGTATAAATTTTACACTTAAATATTGCATATAAGGGCCTTTCAAAATGAAATTTATCATTCCTTAATGTGAATTAGAAAAAAGCCGGCATTCGGGAATCGGAGATATTTCCAAAACTCGAAAGGTAGTGTCTTCAATTGAGAGCAGCAAATGATGAATAACAACGGTTCACGTGGGCCACGGCCTGTCGATTTCTAAATTTCTGGCCAGTCAGATCAACAAGCTATGCTTTCAGAGCAATTGAGGATATACTTGAGTGATAAAGTGTAAAAATAATCACTATTCCGGAATCGGAGTGATAGTTTTTAAGGTTCTGCAATGTCGGAATTTCGACAAGGCTGAATTCAATAACGTCAGAACTACAGAGATTTGCAAGTAAGTAATTCAGGAGCGTTAAATTTCCGGAATATCAAAAATTCTGAATTCCGGCATTTGCTTTGGATCTCCGAGTAAAGTGAGTAAATATAAGTTTATCATATAAAATAAGTTATTTTTGTTCCGGCCTGTTTTGTAAATTTGCCGCTTGAATGATTTGACCACAGTTTTCCTGTTTTCAGTTGGCAATATAGTCTGTCCTTTTTCCAATCCTACTATCTGACTATATCTCTTGAGAAACTTTCCACTTTTATACATTTGTCTGAAATGCCTTCATACCTGTCCATCGTTTTAACATGTTTTCATGCAGAAAATTCCCTTCGTCACTTTATTACAAAGATATATATATATTATTTTTATTTTGTCCTTGCTAGTATTCCTAGCATACTTTCCTCCGTTGCTCTTTGTGGAACTCTCAATATTGGTTGTTCGCGCATTCAATGTCCAAGTTCTACAGCCGTACATCATCACACGTAAGACTATTGATTGCATATTTTACGTTACTTATGCATTGGTAGTTCGCTTTTGAAAATAAAGTTTGATTTTCGTAGCAAACTCCATTTCATTTTGAATCTTCTATTTATTTCACCAGTCAACTTGGCATTCGATGTTTCTAAGTGAGCCTACAAACTATGCCTGTGGTTTCCCCCGAATTTTTATTTCCTTCTTTACATCAAGCTGCTTGTACATTACTTTTGTTTAACTCAAATTCATTTTAAGTTCTATTTTCGAACTCTTATTACTCAATTGTTCCATTGTGGATTCCAGTTCTTCTGCACTTCAAGCAAACCGGATTACATCTGTCGTAAATTGTAGACGATTAAGGTATTCACCATTGATTTTTAATCTAGCTTAATTTTAGTTTAAATTTTTGAAAAATTTCTCCAGGACCGTAGAAAAGTATTTTGGAGAGATCGAATCTCCTTTTCTAACTTTAAATTTTTCACTCTCTTGTCTCAACCCCCTGAATCTTAATATGATTCTGACCAGAAGTGCCCATTTACCTCCGTTTACCCAAACTTGGCAAATGCAATAAAACCCTCTGCAGAACATGTCTCATCCCAGTCCGACCTTCTAGCATCCCGTCACTGACAAAATATACTCCTCGGACATCTGGGAAGATGCATTTGCTCATCTTCCGTTAAGCTTAAATAGCGCCAAAATTGGTGTAAACATTATTCAGTACTATGGAAAAATTATATCGGTCTCACCATCTCCCCAATTGCCATGGCTGCCAACCTATTTTCTACACAATTTGCAAATTGTTTCCGTATGTTAGAGGAAGGAGCACTAAGCTTGGCATAATCATTATTTTACCCAATTGAAAAGTACACTCGGTTTTCCCGTCCTCCAGTTGTCAATGTTGCCAACCTATTTTATATAAAATGAATGTTTCTGTGCCCGAAATGCTATCAAGGGACAAGAGCATTGACCCAGATTTTTTAAATATATACAATCCAACGAGCATTGGCAGTCTGAGCATCAACATTGAAACTCCCAGACGTCGATTACAATCTCAGCGCATCTCACTCTATAGCACAAACATTATTCCGCTCCTGAAATGTTCCCTGGCAAAAACATTTGAGGCAAAAAATATTCCCTTGTAAGACAAAGAGCTGAACTTCTAACCAATCTGATAAGCTCAGTTGGACCAAGAGAAATAAATATGGTGAATAAAATTGTTATCAACTTGTGCATGTATGGCCCTTTTCTCTTGTTTTAATTATTTAAAAAAGATGACACGAAGAAAATGTTGACTGGCCTACGTTAGTGTTGGAGAACAAATGACCACCTCTATTGTCTGCACGCTATACCAACCGGTGTCCAATCACGGAGAAGCAACACAAATAGCAGGCACAGAGAAAGAACACGAGTAACACCCCTATTATTGGTTGCTGGTAGCGTAATGCAATATCCTCGCTGTTGCCACGAGGAGTAAAATGAAACTGCTACGCAATCACAATGGCTGAGAGAAAGAAAATTCGCAATACCGCAGCCACGTGCATTCAAGAGCACATCATTCGTTGGATAAGTCACGCCAGGAGTTAAAGCGAGTGAGTAATAGCGACGGCATTCAGTAATACCGAATGATAACCTTCCATAGAAATACAGTAGATGCTTACAGACACTGTTTTTACTTGACCCTTTCCACCTCCATTAGATAAACCAAAGAAAAAATGATATATGATTGCACATTCAGTATGAGAGGCGCTGATTACAACACAGCGGAGATTAACAGCTTACGACTGTCTAGAATAGTATGCTAATGTTTCCCATCCACTAAAAAGAAAATAAAATAATCATGAACAATAAGAATACTATCTTTGTTATCTCAAGGGCTGGTTTTATAAGCCAATAATGCCAAGAACCTGTTACATTACAGATTGTCTTATTCTTACAATTCTTTTGCCTCGCCAGATTCTCCTCTCAGTAACAGGAAGTTCCTAAATGTATGTTAGAGGAATCTGGAGTAAAAAAATATAATTCTCTCAGTTTATTATTATTGTTGTTTCTTATTATTGCTACAAGAACGGTTTAAAATGGCATTTCCTGCGGCCGTGCTAACTGGAATAAATAAACGTACAAGACGGTAGGATGTGGCTCTGCTACTTTTATTACATTCAAATTTATGACGAAAGCATTTCCAATCTGATGCAATATGAATAATGATGCCCTGATGTTTGACAGTGACAACAACTAAAAGAGAGAGCGGCCGTACTTGGTTCACTGTTTCAGTTCATTGTTGAAAACGAAGTAAGATACTGTCGGGATTTCACAGATGG
>JAGDQP010042564.1:0-16508 GCA_022664845.1 Lepisma saccharinum
TTCAGAAATAATATTTGCTCATTTTTTGGGGGTCACTATCTATTAGCGTACTATTAGTGAATTTTCTCTCTTTATGTTCTTAAACTATGGGTGTCATTGAGGTTTTTGTATAGCAATACTTCCTCTTAAGGCCTTTGCCCTGTGGCAACAGTTCGCCAGTTGTGGTTACGAAGTACGTGTCAAAATGCAAGATGCAACGAAGAGTTAATGCAATAAACGCCCCAGTTTTGAACCTCTTCAACATTTACTGGCGTCACTTTCTAGTCTCTTCACGCCCGCTGCGGATCACCGGACGACCCTATTTGCAGAACAGGTGGGATGAAGAGAGAAAAACGAGCAGGGTCAGATGCGAGGAAAAGTGGTTATGCGAGCACCTGGCAAAGGTTGTTGTTGTGGTTGAAGGGGAGTCAGTGTTGCCAGACAGAATACAATAATATGTATACAGAAATACAATAATTCCGCACTATTTTGCAGTAATAATACTTCTGAAGTAAATAAAATACAACTAAATCTAAGTCCTTTATAAAATCCTATTCATATACTTTCACTACATTTACATGTATTTAATTTGATTCGCTGGTCTTATCACCAAGATGCATCCATCTCAATCCAACGTGGTACCTGCGGCCGGCATGGCCTATCAGTTACGATTGTGTGGCATTCTACTATATACTTCAAGCCTTAACTAGACTTTCAGCCGTAACTAGAATTTTTGGATATAAAATTTGAAATACGAAAATAATGTTCTATTTCTTCGTAGAGTCTGCAAATAATTATTTTATTTTACTATGGTCTGAGCTGCCAGTGTATGCCTAAGGGATGACTCATCTCGGCGATCGCACTTCCGGGGGCAAGGATAGGGAAGGTAACACGTAGCGCCTCAATATAGGAACCATACCGCAATTTGCTTGATGGAACTGAGGAAACCTCTGGAGAATTTGGCTAACGTGAGAGGGAATAATAATAATAATAATAAGCTTTAAGGTGCCCATCCCTATTTCCACCGATTTTTATCATATACGACTCTCGCAACATGTCAGAACGTTGTACAGTATTGCTCTATATTCTAAACTAAGTGTATATTCTGCCTCTCTTTTAGTAATGAACATGATGAATGCAGTTCAAATGATACAAACACCATTATTATCAACTTACAGCATAAGAATCTATTTTCAATAATACGCTCATTACCAGTTTAGATTGGGAAGGAAACATCTGTATCGTTAGTGAATTTGGTGCATTACTTTTTTTCTTTTAACTCCACAGCAAAGTATATACTGTAAGCTTTTGTCTGGTAGATAATGAAGTGCAAAAACTCTTTGGATAGAAGAGGCCAAGAATATTTTATTATATTAAAAGTAAAAACTTTTTATTATATTAAAAGGTGATATTAAGAATTAGGATTAGTTGCTCCAAAGTATAAGAATTGAAGATCTTAACTATTTCTTCCGTTTCTTTTGTTTCATCTCTTGTGACCTTTGATGGCTAATTACAGACTAGTGTTACCATACAGAAAAACGACATGGCATAAGTTTTAAAGAATATTTAAATATGTGGTTGTGAGACACAGTCACCAGTGACGAAATGGAAATTTTCTATTACGATCCCAAGAACACGAATATTCTGTTAAAAACTTGTTCTGTAGTTTTTCTGAGTATCAGTCAATTTGAAAGGCATTTAAATAGAAGTATTCAACCTACTTTTTTTAAATTCATTGTTTGAGGCACATACAATAGGTTTAAGAGTGTTGTAATTCGTGAATCAGTCTCTACAAACAGTTAGACGGGTTTAAGAGTGTTATTCGCTAGGAAGTCTCCACCAAATTAGAATTGGAGTAAGATCAGAAATTGATAAGAATCTTATCAGTAGTCAAGTTTCATAGCACCATTGAAGCTGGAATGAGGCAATAACGTTTTCATTTCAAGATTCGAAGTATTATTTTGAGATTATATTAGTCCTACTTATTTCCATAATACTATATTTCCTTAACCTAGGACACGGAAGTGGAGACAATTTCTCAGTATTTTTCATTCTTAATCTCTTTCGATCATTGTCTCTTGTTGTCAAAATTAAACTCATAATGTCAATTCATATTTATTTTTGATATCCGGACAAAATCCTCATGGACAGAATCCCTCGAGTTGAAAAAATTCGTTAATTCCCAGAAAAGACAATAAAAATTTGCCCGAGAAAACTAGCACAAAATTCCCTCCCCTTGCAAAGTTTATTCTTAGGATAAACTTCCCTTTTCATAAATGTTCCCCTGTATAATTTATGAAAACAATAGAATGCTCTCAATCTAAAGTTATTTTTTTTCAAGCAGTTAATATTATTTTGAACCTGTGAAAACAAGGAACTTCCATGTACGTACGTACAAGATAGTAAAGAAAATGACAAGAAGGAGTAGTTTTGACTGTTGAGCAATTTCTTTGCATGGAAATCTTTGTATTGATATGTTTTATACCATTAAATGAATACACATATTTAATTTCAATAAAATGTTACTGCTATATATTTATTCTCACTAAAATTCTAAAGCTAGAGTTTTCAATGGAAAGTTTAAGTTCATTACATTCCTTGTTGTGACTTTAAATCGTGAAGCTGTTAAGCTACATACTTCTGAATATACTGCATAAAGTACGCATTCAGATACCACTTAAATGTTTCCTTGATCTCCTGTGTCTGTTAAAGCGACTTGTTCTTCAGGTATCATTTAGGAGAAACTATGATTCAATATATGTATCTTGAGATCACTAACTTCGGCGATCAATTTTTCATTTCATCCAGCAACGGAGCAGTATTTCTTGAGTTCTTGAGTTCACTCTATTTGTCTCACTCTCTACTATTGGTTGTTTCAATTTTTACTGAAGATTGTTGCCTTTTAACTAACATGACTCTGCAGTGCCTTATTTGTTTATAACTTCTGTATGAAGAATTATTTCAGACTTACATTTACATTTTGGTCTAGGGAAATTTTGTTCTATCTCTGCAGAAAGGGGGATTTTTTGTATGATGGATTTCCCCCATAGATTTGTGTACTCTTCGACCTGTATGAAAGTTTTAATGAACTAAGAATGCAGTAATAACTGGAATCAAGTTATTATAGAACTAGTTCATATGTGGTCAACTTAAATTAAAATCATTAGCATAGTAATGGTTGACAAAAACGTGCTTTTGGTTAGCACTCGAAACTGTTTTAGGAGCCGCGGTGGCTCAGTGGTTAGAGTGTTCTCCTCTGGCGCTTGGGGTTGTCGGTTCAAACCCTTCTTTGTGGTGGACGAACACCGGGTGTGTAGGTTTTCTCGGGGCTCTCCCGTGTCCTCCTACTTTCTTCATTCCACCAATCATCCATCCGACCTGAGTCTAAGTTGCCTAAAGACCTTAAAAATTAAATTCAAAATTCGAAACTGTTTTAGTTTGCATTAAACATTATTTAAAAAATCAAACATCGGTTTTGGACTCCAGTTTTCCTTTTTCTTAAATTTGATTTTTTGACAGAAGTCACTTTAGTCACCTAGAGATGCAGAGCTACGTACCCGACCATAATGCTAAAACCAGGAAAAATCCTAGTTAATAATATTAGTACGAATTATGGAGATTTGTTTTTCATAACGAACTTATTTCATTTTCAAAAGATGTAGCTTAAATAGACTAAAACATCTGCCTCCTTAAAAGACGCAAATATATCCTACAAACAAGTGGAGAAAACGAACAGGATACATCGTGGCAACAGACGAGCTTCGTGGTGTGGAGGCTTTAGGCTGCAGTCAAAAGTTTTCGCTTTCTAAGCACATTGGTTTTCCCAGACACTCGATCACACGACGCGTGTCGAACGAATTGAGATTGGAGTTCAGCCAACTTTGAAATTGTCTCCCTCTATCTCCAATGGTACACAGGAAAGTAAAATATACTCTCTTGTGTGTCGTGGCGCCTCCATGTCCTCCAGGGCACAGGTTCATATTTATCCTTCACTTCGTGTGGATATGTTTGAGAGTGAGCGAGAGAGTACGCGATACGTGTGCGTGTAGAAAGGAAGCTAGATAATACTGTCCTGTATAGAATAGAACTTCAAGCTGTCCTTCCAAGGAGACAATACACTTGTTTTTGATTGAGGGTGAATAGCCCCCTTTTTACAGTGCAGTTATTTATGAAGCTTTTCTTTGTGCTTTCTGAAATTAAAATCATAAACAAATTTTCTTCAGGTCGTTGAAATGTCAGTGCATCCATTATGTTTGATCTTTTGCCTTTTTATTTATTTATTGTTGAATTAAATTGAATTGTATTTGAGGCCTTTAGGCATCTATGGGTCACGCCAAGATAGGTGGGGTAGAGGATGTTGGAAGTTAGTCGGCAGGGCCTAGTTAGTAAGTACCAGCGTTATGTGACTGAAGAAAAAACCTGGAAAACTTCAGTCAGCTATTAATTGCTTTTCGTAGTGCAAAGCTCGTAAGTATCGAGCTGTAAAGGCCTAGTTTAAGTCCGATATGAAAGGAAATTTATAATTTTGTTTCTGTGATGCTGGTAATTATCACCACAAGGACATGTGTACTATACAGGGTGATTCATAAAGGAGGCATTACATGATGTGCTGAAAGTATTTCAGCTACTGGGTGTGGAATAGAGACATTTAGGACCCAAATATAAAAACAAATGGAAATACTTATAACGTTTAATTTATAACTTCAAACTGCTCACCGTTTACTTCGCTGCATAAGCAGCAACGCTGTGGTCATTGCACTACTGAACATGGCCACAGGAATTGCGTGGATTTCATATTCAGTTGTTTATATTAGTGTAGCAATGTCTCGTGGTTTCAGATGCCTCCACAACCTGTGAGATCGGGAGATCTCGGTTTTCATTGCTTCCGTACTCTCCCACCGATCCATCTTTCCGGCAAATCACGATTACTTGCACACTCGAGTCAAAGTAAGAAGGTATGGGGGGGGGGGGACCGTTGGTGTTCACTTTGTACCACTGGCGCCACAAATTCACTGAGGATTTCACAGTAAAGTATCATTGACTGTCCTGTCAGGGATACGTACCCTTAGCAAAAAATTCCATCCAATCATAGCTCCATTTTTCTCGTCTCTCCGTCTTCTTTTACCTCTGACTACGACCAAGTCCTTTTGTATATGCAACCCAATTAACGCTAGTGTTGTGATGATTGCATAACGAGGCAGTTATGAATAGATGAATAACACCTTGAGGGAAATAGGCATACGCAATTATGCATATTGAGTTGAGACAGGTAACTTATCAAGCTAGAGACGTCAATGTGCCGCGGGCAAAGCCCAAAGCTCGTTTAACCAACGTCGGAATGAAGAGAGGGTAATCTTACTCCATTAGATTTCACCTTTGCGTTTATTTCCGACAATAACAAATTTCCTTCCTGAGATAAAAATATTCCTCCTCACAATGACTGTTTATCCTGTCTTCATTTGATTTTAACACGTTTTTATTAACTCGCCTTCTTGTTTGTATGTTCGGTACAAATTTTGCAATCGATTTTAAACTCACTTCCCATCATCCGATTTCTTTGAAATTTTGTAAACTTGCTTGCTTCTGATGACAATACAATATTCAACCATTTGATATACGATAGAATAATCCAGTTAACTGTAATTAATTAATTAAAATAATTCGAAACTATCCTGAAATGCACGCAACGCCGGAACTATCTTGTGAAATTTGGGTTGCGTATTTCGCAGGGAGTTTAATATTCATCTATTATACAAAAAAATAAATAAAAAGGATTAAAAAACACGCTTTTTGAAGCTGGACTAAAAAGTAAAAAATAATAAATTGAATTAATCTTATGAATCGGAAAATAAAAGCTTGGGTGCCCTTGCTTACCTTATCATAAAATCATATCTAAGAGCACCCACTCTTTTATTTACCGATTCATAAGATTAATTCAATTGATTATTTTTTACTTTTTAGTCCATCTTAAAAAAGCATGTTTTTTAAAAAAATCCTTTTAAAATTATTTTTATAATAACATTGGCTGTCACATTTTATATCTTCGGCAATACAATAGCTGATTTAAGCGCATTTTCTGTTGTAAATTACGAAAGCAAAACTCAAAATTTTCTATCACGCATGGATTTTTAGCTACACAACCTTTTCTGTGACCTAGTTATGTTTTTACATATTTAAAGGATATGTGTGTTTAAGCTACAATATACTGGCATCTTGCCTTTAGCATTTTCATGTGAAGAAGTCTCTATAATTCCAATCATTAGTGTTTTTTTTTTTATTTCTGCTCAGACAGAAATGCATTATAGTTATTATACAGCCATCTTGTCTTAGGGTTCATAAAAGACTATGTACTGGTACAAAATTGAGAAACTGTGTTTCTGTCTGAGCATAAATTAAAAAAAACACACACTAATGATTGGAATTATAGAGACCACTTTTACGTGACAATTCTTTGAATATAATAAGAAAAAGAGCACTTCAGGCAAGATGTGTCAGCAACAAAATGGTGTTGTCACAATCGTTGGATCCTACAGTAGTAACAGTGTGTTGCTAGTTATTTAAAAAGAGAAGCAAAGATGCTTATATGAGAATATTTATCTATTTTATGCACCAATTATTTAAGTCGAAACCTGTGCCAAACTTCTGAAGTGCCAAAAGTTTGTCATACTAAGCAATTCACAAGCAACATTTTTATCATATTATATGTTCAAATACTTCCCTTATAGGCACCCATACTTTAACTAATAATCCAACTACAACCACAGAGAACAATAGAACCATAGAACCAAACTAGAAGATATTGTTCAATGACCTGGATAGTTGTACTTCAGATTTCAGAACTGGACCAATAAAGGGTTGCGAGCTGAAATAATTTATAAAAAGCTATTTTTTTTTTCAGAGTTTGTTCTTTGTGACTTCTCAAATGAAATCCGAAAAGTCCCCTAAAATCCCTTTTGCGCTTCACCTCCAAAATGGCGAACAAAGATGGTGGCCGGCCCCTCAAACCATGTTGTCCTTTTTTCTGTAGTAACTTTCGTTAACTTATAGATAAGTCTTCCTGTTTTCAATATTTTACACAAGAAGTATTTGAGAAATCTGATTATCTACTAAAATATTCACAAAATAAATATTTAATTATAAATATACTAAATACAAAAATGTTATTTTACCAGCTATACACAATTTCATTTCTCCACCTTTAAATGTAAATATCTATAAAATTGAGAGAGATGGTGAAAAATATTCGAAATGGAATCCGTAGAGATTTTATCTGACTGCAAAACTGTTTGTTTCATTGTAATGCGAGACCCGGAGCCCGGTCTTCCTGTTCACACTAGGCTGCTGGGTTTTCTCTCTCTTTGTATATGCAATAAAGAAGTTTTAACCTCTTCCTTTTTGTAGTTTGTAAGTTTCCCATCGTTCTGTGCTTCTGGTTTTGTTCTAGCGGTTTGCCGGTATTCCCGGTCAACTTTCCTATTTTGTCCTGTGAGGCTATTTGTGCTCATGTGTTTGGCCACGGACCCATAAGTTCCATATGTGTATATTAGTGCTCTACTCAGAGTCTGAGGTTTTAATTTTTCATTAGGTACTATTATTTTTTCCTTTCTGGTATTCCGGTTTGTGTGGATCACGGTTTCAGACGTTTGGTGGTTGTGACTGTGGTTATTATTTTTGTGAGAATGTGGTTTTTATTTAAAGCCTTTAGGGGCAACTTTGTCTCAGGTCTATGGTCTTAGTATTCTAAGTTTTTTTATGTAGTGACAATTGTTTTAGTGGTCATCCAGTAAGTATCCGGTTCATGAGGTCTCTAATACATTGTTTTGGCCCTTAAAATAGCATTTTTTTTTTGCTTCTAATTACACTTTTCTCCTCCATTAATTTATTTGTGTTAGGAAGAAATAACATGAAATTCCCCATATGTTATTTTAGGTTGGTATTCAGCATAGATACCTCAGGACAGGACACACGCCAGGATTGTTCAAGTAGCTTTGACTCCTTTTTTACAATAATTTCTTTCCACCATATCTAATGCAGTTTTTACATTAGAACCACCAGCTCCGTGTGTAGTGTAGGAGGTAGTGGGTGGAGTATTCTACACCTGGAGTGATTTTGCCCTTTCCACTATTTATGTTGAGATACGACTTTTTCCGTGGTGTGTTCAAGTTTCGTTGGTTCGTCACATTTTTATAGAAAGGAGATTTAAAAAATCTCCATATGTGTTGAGTATCTTCTTTTATTGCCAGTTTTTTATTTATTTATTATTATTATTATTACTATTATTATTATTATTATTATTATTATTATTATTATTTTTGCAAATAGTTGGTTTCTGTCACAAGATTCTCACATGATAGTGTCATAATATGTTAGGGTTTTTGCAGTGTTTTATTTTAGAGTTATCTTTTCCTTTTCTAACCAGTCACAGGTTAAAGGTCTCATGGCCCTCTTCTTTGTTGTGGTGAGCAAGGGGATCCTGCATTTCTTGCCCTTTGAGTCAGTTGTTCACTGAGTTTGTGTCACTAGCTTTTATTACTATAATATTTATTATTATATAGCTTTTAATTTTTTAAAATGATTGCCTAGTGGCAGTTTCACAGATTATTTTGGTTCTAAAAAGATTAGTAACATCTTTGTTTTATATCAATTCTGTGCAATAAAGGGTAGTTTGTCACCTCTATGGTTATAGAAAATGACAAAACCCAACGAGCCAATGTAGAATTCGTAACACCTTGGCCATGACTCAGGCCTCATGAAACTTTTATTGCCCTCATCAATTACCATATCTGCTGCAGTTCCACTCCAAAAAGTCTTTCCTTCGAACAGTAAAATATCTGTTGTGAAAAGGTTTCCCAAGTTCTCTGGTTTCATTTTATTTCCCTATTCCTCTATCTGTTGTAGATACAATTGTACAGATTTTCCATAGTTAAGATGTCCAGCTGCGTGAAAGTACGGCAGCATGCGGCTAAGAGTATAAACATAAAGGTCCTAGTCTCAAGTACACTCTGCTCGAATATAAAGCATTATCAGTCTTACGTGTTCTAGGTACTGCCACAGCTCTGCTGTTCGGCCTTTATAATTCGTTTGTGTCTTTATCTCGGCTAGATGTGCAATTAGTTGTTTCATGTCAGGACGTTGTTTCATAACCAAGAGGTCATTTAAAGATGTGATGCCTGATATCAAATCATCACAAATGGAAAGTATACTACTTTCCTTATCCTCAGCACCTAAATTATAATATCTCTATAGCTGCTTGTAGACTACTACGTACGTCAGAAAATGTACTCTCAGTGCTCTTGCGTATGCAGTTCCATTTAACATATGCACAGCAGTATTTTTTGCATAGTGCTTTTCCAGCGCTCAGTGGTGTCTTGCTATAACGCAGGTTCCATTGTTACGTTCTTAGATCACAACACACACAAAAAAAACCGCACAAGGACAGAAACATAAACACGTAGGCGCGCGGACATGTACACACGTACGCACAAGTAAGCGAGAAAAAAAAATAGTAAACAAATTATATTGTTTTATGTTAAATCAGTTTCAACGTTCTTCAACGCCAGATCACGGCGGGAGAAAATCACTCACGAACCGAAAACACATCTGAATACAAAGACTAGAACTTCTGAGACGGAAGTAAACAACTGCTAAGCGCAGATCATGTGGTGAGCGAGTCGTGCATTGTTACATTTCAGTTTTTAGATACAATTTTGGAGAGGGTTTATGAGTTCATTTTTTCATGCACTAAGAATCCTAGTTGAACTCCTGTGTTTGTTTACCGAGTGTGATTATAATAACAAAAAAATTTCGTTAGATGCTCTTAACGAGTTAGTGCATGTTGTTAGTGAAAGTGGGCTATCTTGCAGCAGCCTTTGTGAATGATGTGATACTAACGTACAAACTATAGAGATTAAGCCTGCCAAGCAATAATATTGCTGATAAAAATCTTTAAGCCGTCTGGAATAGCCAAGTGGTCTTAAAGCAGTAAGTAGGCTTTAACACTGATGTGTGTTCGAATACCACTGCCGGCACGGATGTTTGTGCTCGTAGTCAGTATAGCCTCTGTGCTGAATAGGACGTTAAACTAAAAAAAAAGGTAAATTTGCTGAGGATTGCTCGTTATGGCAGAATAATATTGATAATGGTTGTCAAAGGAGTGAGGATGTAAGCAAGAAGCTCTCTGACCATGGCTAAAATGTGAAGGTAAAGAAAGTTTTAAACGTATTATAACGCGCCGAGAAATCAGAGACGAGCAAGAAATTACCGGCGGCAGTGGTGCATATGTCTAGGTGTTTATGTTTGCTTCAAGTGGGAGGATGTGGGTTTTAACTAATCAACATTTGAATTGACGCTGAAAAAAGTATGGCTAGATAACTTGTGAAAGTTCGCAGGTTGACAAGAAACAAATTTGATGTGGGATGTTTTGCGAAACTTTTCTTTTGAACATATAAATTATTCTAGTCCATTGCGTCAATATCACAGAAAGCTAGTTAGTTTTAGAATAATAATGAGTTAAAAATGATGGCATTTAAGTTTGTAAATAAACATCGGATACACATGCTTCATTTTGCTGAAAAATCCATTGCTGGATGGTACCTTCAAGTTAGGCTGTGGCCCACATCTTCCCGCATCCTTTCCCCTCCCCTATCCCGACCTGAGTCTTAGATGTCTGAAGACCATAAATATAATTCAAATTGAATTAAAAATAACACATTTAATGATTTCATCCCTTTGTTCTTCTTCTTATTCAATTTTCAGTTTCCTTGTTTTTAAACAAGGTTTGTTAACACGTTTTTGTAGGTTACAGAAAGATCTGGCTGAGTTTTTAAAATTAAGTTTCAAAACTTCCAACAGGAATATGCTGTTGTGGTAACCATAAATTATTTTTGTTATTATAATTATTCCTACTATAGTATTTAAATAATAATAATAATGAAGCAAATGAGGACAATGTAACAGTGTAAGATACAAAAGAGGAGAATTTTGTTTTTATAGCCTGCGGAAATTGTTGCAAGTGTTTCTAGAATGTAACACAAGGTTGTCTAACACGATTACGTTTAATAACCTTCTTAGCGTCGTTCACTCACGCTTTGCCGTTGCTAAAATCTATACGTGACGTCACGCTAGCAGTTGGCTGCGAAATTTGTCACTCTATGGACTAGTTACATTATATGTAATATATATATATATATATATATATATGTGTGTGTGTGTGTGTGTATGCACGTAAATCTGTCAATCTTGGTCGTTGTCCGTTTTCATGACACACATCTTGCAAGTGCGATGAACCGTGAATAGGAGATTATACACTGCAGAAGGAAGTTACCTTGCAAGACAAAACAGCTATAAGTATGACACATTTCTTCTTCACTCACTCACACACACACACACACACACACAAACATAACACAGGCAATAAGAACGAAGTTCAGAGACAACTCTAAGGAATATTACTATAAGTAAGTAGAAGTTATATCTATCAGAACGGCTAGGTGATTAAAGAGTTGAATGGTTTGAACCAACTGTTCATATACGTGGATGATGTAGTTATAATAGGGGACGATATAGATACACTACAAAGTAACACCGAGGTTAGTAGAAGCTTGCGATGCGATACGTCTGAAGGTGAACGTAGAGAAAACAAATGATATAGAAACACAGAAGACAAAGAAAGTATAGGTATAGTAAGCATAAGATCATTGAGAATGTAAACAAATTTTATTATTTGGAACATATGTAACAAGCAAAAAAGAGTCACGAAAGAAATAGAAAGTCGCTTAGCATCGGGAAACTCATGTTTCTATCCACTCTAGAAGCTCCTAACCTCGCTACTTATATATAAAAAAGTTGAAATTGAAAATATACCGAAGGTTATTCTGCCGGTAATAATTTATGGTTACGAGAGCTGGAATACAACCCTGGCAGATGAACATATTGAACACAAAGTTTTGAGAAAGGGGATGTAATGATCAGAGAATGGAGGCGATAGTGATGATTCACCCGATTTTGTAAGAATAATGAAATCACGATGGGCTGGCCATGTAGCTCGAACAGGGAGAATCTAACTAATTCAGTAACTGGCTTACGCAAGTTCATCGCCGTGGTAACAAACGTTCGCCATTAGATTCTATGCTGGGCAAGATCAAGTCACTTTTCAACGTGAACGTCTACGTCTCGAAGATCCCTTCTAATATTGTCATACCAAGGACTTCTTGATATTTCAAATTTTTTTTTTTATCCTCCGGCCTACCAACCATGATGGAATATAATCTTCCAAATAGGCGGAATATGAAGATTGTATTTCATCGGGGTTGGGAACCCGGAGGGAAATAGGCCCGCCCTGTGGGAGACCGAGACGTCATTGGGATGACAATATTAGAAGGGATTTTCGTGAGGTAGGTGTTCGTGATGAGAATTAGTATGGTTGTGTCCAGGATAGAATCTAATGGCAAACGTTTGTTACTGCGGTTATGAACTTGCCATACAGCAAACTCTAAAACTTATTTACTTATACTACAACAACTCGCGGTGAATTTATTAAGGAAGAGACGCGTTTTTGCGTTTCTGTATGATTCAATTGTAATTGAGGTGTAACAGCAAACAAACGTCTAACTTATTGGTTTGTGTGTAGCACAGACGTTCGCTTTCCCGCTTCAATTAATTATCTTCCTTTTCTCGTGTTTCCTCCGATAATTTGAGTATGATTTCAGCAAGAAAAAAACAAAACTTTACAGTATTTGTATGCTTAATAGTTCAATAACGTTGTCCTACGATGCTAACTTCAGGGTTATTTATAATTAACTTTAGGATAGGGTGATGCCCAAAATAGTGTTAAAGAGCTATATTCTTACAAGTGTTTCATGCCATGTTGTATTTCATTATCAGAGTGGCTATTAACAGTATTTGTGCTGCTGCATTCACATTCGAATTATAAACAACGAAAAAGCCGGGGAATCGTATTTTAGCTTAATATGCAATATCACTACATTATTTGGATATAAATGTTTTCGTAATCAAGCATCTACCTAAAATGGTAGGTTTTTGAAGGTACGTTAAGCCCTCTCAAATCATTCCGATTTTCCGCTTTCCTTTCTGTCTTAGCATATGATTTGTCTTCCTTAATGCCGTCAAGGAGTTGCTCTCATGTTCTTCCTCTTCATCTTTTCCTTCAATCATCTTTTAATAAACAATCTCCGTGCAGCCAAGGTCCTAAGTATTTTTTCCTTTTTCATTGTCTGCAGACATCTAGCGCCTTCTGACTTCATCGCTTCCTTATAGCTTCCATGTTTCTTTCATTTCTCTTTCGTAGAGTCCCTGTTTCGGCTCTATGTAACATAATACTGCACACCGTACACTTAATTAATGTTCTCCTGAACTGCGTTTTTTTCCGTACAGGGAAAAGATTCTTCGTCTGAGTGAATGCCCCTTTTTCGCCATTGCTTATATTTCTTTTCCACACTTCGCATCCTCACTTATATAATACGTCCAGAAATACTTGAAGCTGGATTCTTGTTCTTCCTTTTCTCTTCCAATTTTGATTTGTGTTGTGGATTTATCGCTTTCAGTCTCTATGAATTTCGTTTTCTTTACGTTTATATTCAGTCCACATTCCTCATGGATTTTTTTTTAGTATCTGTTTTAGCATCTTGTTAAGAAATGTTTCTTTTTCTGCAAGAAGAACCATATCATCAACAAATCAATGCGTTTAATTTTTCTTCTTCTAACCGTAACCCCCTTTAGGACTGGGACGGGCGTAAGCTATAGTGCTGTTACCGCCCATACACTTCATTTTATCTTATCTTATTATTGAATCACCTCTTTACAGCCTCTTGTAGGTTTATATGAAACAAAGTTGGCGGGAAAACAACACCTTTGTCACACTCCTAACCCCTCTACCTACTGCTGTTCGTTTTGTCAAGTTGCCGTCTACTTATAACGACTGTCGTCGTTTATAAATCTGAATAAACAAAATTCGACCTTGCATGGCCTGTAGTTTGTTTACTACTATAATAAGTAGCGTTGGCGTTGAGAAAATGATAATCGTAACTTTGGGCTCGCATCTGAACACTTCGTTTTGACAAGTTGCCGTCTACTTATAACGGATATCATCGTTTATAAATCTAAATAAACAAAATATGACCTTGATTGGCTTGTAGTTTGTTTACTACTTACTATAATGAGTAGCGTTGACGTTAAGAAAATGTTAATCATAACTTTGGGCTCGCATCTGAACACCTTCGGGAGAGCGTGCTTTCTAAACAATGTATTAGTATGAAACTGATGTTGTGTTTGCAGTTGATTTCAAGCCAATACAGTATAATTGATTGTTTTGGTGTATTGAAGAACTGAAGAGATTACAGTTTGTGAATATTATATTTTGTATACATTTACATTCAAATAATCTGTGAAATGAGAAAGGTGGGGGGAAAGTTACTGGAACATTATGGTTGCTTCTATGGGTATGACTACAAGGGGTATAAGTACATACATTTTATGAAACTTACCATTCTACTATATTTAAAGACAGTTTTTTTTCATGGTTTGTCATCCATTTAGTTAGGCTGCTGTTGACTGAAACCAGTTCATTGCTCTGGAAATTGGTCGTTACGGTTAGTGCCCAAAATGGTGGCGAAGTGCGGAAGACACTTGACTGAAGTGTGTGCATCCGGTATACCATCATTGTTCCTGTTATGTGGTACGAAAAAGATTGCAAGTTGAGGCAAAAAAGACATGAGATTTTCATGAAAACACTTCCCCATTATTATTCTAATCGAAGGCGAAAGTACATAATTGTTCTTAGAGATTGGAAACTCAAATTTGGCCCATTATTCCGGGTTTTGTAATTTCAAGGAGACTCTGCCAATATTATTAAATTGTGGGCTAAATAAGTGCGATGTTTTCTTAACAGTATTTTTTCTTTCTTTCGTTTTACCGACTAGCCTATACACAGACGCATGCCTAATACACAACCAACCTCGTTTTCTTTCTCGAGTTAGGCTAGTTTTCCGTGCTGCACTCTAGACTGAATCCACTTTCACGTAACACAGCTTGAAAAAAGAAAACAATTGTTTGGAGCTTCATTCGTGCCTTCGCAACTTTCCTCTAGAATTACTTTTCACCATTCCATTTTGAGAACCTGTTTTTTTTTTTCATTCTCGGTCTTGAGGGCAATTTTTTTTTTATCTCCTTATTATATTTCTCTCTCTAAGACGTAGTTATCATTCTCAAAATACTTTGCAAGTTGTCTCACAAAAGAAACTAAAGTTGTCTCACAAAAGAAACTAAAGTTTTCTCACAAAAGAAACTAAAGTTGTCTCACAAAAGAAACTAAAGTTGTCTCACAAAAGAAACTAAAGTTGTCTCACAAAAGAAACTAAAGTTTTCTCACAAAATAAACTATTGTAGTTGCATTCACCTAGCTCGGCAGTGTGGTGTGGCGAAGGTTCCAGACTACAAGTCTCTACTGGGGTGAATGCAAGCCCTGATTGTGTCATCGTGACGAAAGATTTTCAGGACTTTTTCTCAGTACCACCATGTGGCTCTGGAATGATAGATACCTCGTGACTGCTTTCTTCATCATCTATTTTCGTGAAAGATGTGTTAACAGAAGAGTGTGAACCCTAATAATTTAGATTGGCTTAGCATTCAGTTGCTGACAGGTCCCACAAATGTAACTAAAACTGACCAAAGTGTTTCAGCAGCACCAAGTAATATGGAATTTGTTTTGAAGCTAGGTTAAGGGATCGACTTACAATTCATCAGAAAATGATTTGGGAGGTAGGTACGATCATATACAGAAAATGAATGTGATTTCTTGGAATCAAAATGTTCATATCTGCTGTTAACACTCTTTGTACAGGCAGAGAGAGAGAGATCTAAAAAATTGTAATATTCTTCTCACCCACGAAGCCGAATGCGATTTCTGGAAATCTTGCTTATGTCTGGTGATAGAGCTTTTTATGAATAGGAAGCAAAGAAAGACCATTCAAATAATTATTGCTGTGTTGAATGGATTTTTAAGTTTCTTAGGAAGTTAATATTGCATGGCTAGTTATAAATTGCTTCTTTTACATCAGTTATTATGTCTCACAATATGAGAAATAGCTTTAAACATGTTAGTCTTTCCTTGTCGTAAGGCCAGGTAGATATATCTGTGTTCCTTAGTATTTACCTAAACTAATTTTCAATTTTGCTTTTAAAAAAACGTAAGGCAAATGTTGCTTGTGTATTTCAGTTAATAGTGCACTTGGTGTGGAGAGCCCAAAGTCAAGGATGTAGGAGCAATTCATAGAGATGCAAAAACTTGTAATTTCTAAAACACTTAATGATAATGATCGACAAGGGCATGAAGCAACACTAATTACTTTCTAGTCATCGACAAAACATTCAACATAAGGTTGTTGCCTTTAACTTTTCGTGAGTTGTTCTTTCACCTAATATTCTTTCTCAACAATCCGTTGTTTGGGCTCCGTTTACTCTACAAAATATATAAATACAAATACAAGTTGTTTTATATATCACACAGGCATATA
>JAGDQP010042565.1:0-16507 GCA_022664845.1 Lepisma saccharinum
TGCGGGAGAAATGTTCGCAGAAAAAGCCATAATTGAAGCAAGTGTCGGTAAAGAAAAAGTTAAATAATTATGCTTAGCAACAACATTTTAGATGGAACCAATGTAATAATTCCATAAATAAGTCCAAGGGTCGAAGTAGGTTATGTAGGTTTTATTTTCTTTGTGAGTGTTTCTCCGCTTCTTGTGCCAGTGTTTATTTTTTGTTAGCTAGCTCAGAAAGGTGAAGACACCACGACCTCCGCGTAGCGGAACTGGTGTGTTTCTCTCGCAGCTGATAGGCTGTTGAAAGGGGAGTGCCCCAAACATTGCGTCAGCCCAGACTTTCAGGAGAAGGGGTTTCACGACGTTAGCATGAGCCGGTCATCGACTGTTCACGTGAACAGAACGATGCTGCTCGCGTGGTGTGGGAAGGAAAACAAACGCACTGGAAAAGAGAGAAAAGAAATTGAGGTCGCGTCGAGAGAAAAGCAACGCGATGATTGTAACTGGTAGTGCGAAGCGTAATAAAAGATTGCTTTCTTTGTTTGCCAATCAGTAAAAAAAATGTGTTAAAAATGAGTGGCCTCCAAAAAAGAATAAATGACACGTTTTATGTTATTAGTTTTGTCACAGCCGACGAAGTGAAGCAGATTAATATAGAAAAAAGTCAATTTCTTTTATCAATTTTATTGATAACATTACCCTTCACAAATGTATATATAAAAAAAAAACAACTTCTGCGTCGTATCTTGTTCTTTTTATAGCGTTTGAAAATCCTTCATCGTGTCAAATTGAAGATTTACGTTTCTCATCACAGCGTCCTGAAACTACACTGGGTTTTAACTATAGGAGAAACAATAGGCATGGTAGCGACCAGACTAATATATCTTAAAACTATTCCGAAATTTGACAGGTGAAACACGAAAACCTCTAATGGCTGGTGTGAGCGAGGCCCAAACCTGTTCCCGCTTCCCCAGGGTTTACTCTAAAGCTGGGGGTTTCTCAACCTGGAGGTCGTGACCCCTAAGGGGGTCGCGGGGGAAAGTAAAAAAAATAACTTAACTAGGGTTTTGTAGGTTTAAACTAATAAATTTCAAAGAAAGTATTTTATTTTGCTTATCGTTTTTAGTAATTACTAAATATAATGTTGTTTGCTGAATGGTTTTGGATAATATAAATAGGATATTTATTATAAATACAGGAAATAATTTGGGTCGCCGGCTAGAAAGCATGGTGAAAAGGGGTCGCCAGCTAGCAGGCATGGTGAATGGGAGTCGCGGAATGAAAAAGGTTGAGAAACTGTGCCCTAAAGCATGAGACAGGCAAGTCATTTAAGCTGCTGTTACTGCCCATACAATTCATTTTATCTTTTCTTAGGTCATTTAAGGTTTATTAAGCCCTGTACATCCCGATCATGCTCTTCCTTTTTTGTTGTAGCTTACTGTTCGTGAATAATCTCAATAAATTGTGTTCGATTTCTTCCTCTTTATCCCTCGTCCTCATTTCGTAGGTTTCCAATTTTCTTCACACGAAAAGTTCGTGTTTTTGCTCCGATAACATATCTAAGAGACGAACTCGAAAGTTTGAACGTAGCTGCCGCGTAGAGACGAAGGTTCGGATAGTGCATCGACAAGGTCCCTGGACACACTACCTTTCTCAAAAAAGTGATTGTTGAGGGAAATCATCTCTCAGACGTGACGGGCTGAGGCTATAATCTATGTATGGCTCATAATTAAATGGGATTTTAAAAAAATACTTATAAACGCATGATTGAATTGTTCTTCTCTTCCTACATATTTTGGTAGACTCCGAACCACTTTGACCACGCGCACAGAAAGCGAGCAAACTAACCTCCCGGCTAATTCTAGGTGTAAACGCATACATCTCCCCTATTTTGCCCAAGAAAACTCCGATGAACTTTTAAAAATACAACACCGCGCAGTTTTTTTTTTTGTTTTTTTTTTTCAGAAAGGTGATCGGGGGAATCCTTCCTAGACTGAGTCAGTCACGCCCCCAATTAAAAACAAGAGTACCCGCTCTTCACAACTCTCTAGTTTCCGCACTTTAGTGAAGCTATCGTTCGTTACACAAGGTGGTTCGTTCAATCCAGTTCAGCCTTGAGAATGTTCGTTTTGTTTGTGACGAACCTAAGCGGAAGAGATTTATGTGTGATTTGTACAGTAGGCGTATAATTTCTTGTTGATTGCTTGCGTGAAGAATTGGATTAAGCTTTCTGGGCTATTCTGTTCGGACCCCAGTTACGTACTACCTCTGTGCTCGTAAACTTAACTTAGGTGACTTATTTACCTTCGACGCAGCCCTGGACTGCAACCCTTTCAACCCCCGGTCTCTGACTCCGCTTGCGTTTTATTACTCGCTGTCGCCGGCCGGGTAGCCGTGCGGTCTAAGGCGTTAGGCCAACGACTCAAAGGTCTCGGGTTCGAGTCCCGGCATAGGTATGGATTTTAACTGGCTAAAGGGCGAATCGTGACGTGCCGAGGTCCTAAATTACTACACTGGTCCATATGAAAATAAAGTTTCCCGAATTATTCGCCGTCAGGAAGCAGTGAATTAATAATAAGTTCTCAAGAGTTCCAAACAGGACATTTTGAAACATAGGTTGTTCTCGCGGTACTTGGATGCGAGAAAAATAAAAACTGTTGTGAAACAGATCCCGAAATCATTGTTATACCAAACGAATGCAGATGTTGTACTCTGGTCTAGGTCTACAGCGATTGGCCAACAACGCACACAAAATGACCGTTTAAAAACAGTTATGTAGGTTCTCCACAAACTTAATACGGAAGTCGATCAAAATCTTGTAACTAGCATATGAATTTGAACTGATTTTATTTATGGTCTTAAGGTAATTTTGGTTCAGGCCGGACACACAACAAATCCAGTTTACGGTAAGCGAGAGTGAAAGATTAGCATGTTACTACATAGTGATCTGTTCCAGTTTAAGGTACCGTGCGTGTTTCTTTAGGTTACTACTTTGCTTTTATTCAGCATATAGCATAAAAATGATTGGGTGCTTCTTGAAGTTTGGGTGCTTCTTGAAGTTCACTTTATCCGTTTTTCACGCAGACTAGCGCTTCAACCACAGTACAAAGAAATAGATTTCAGATTTGCCTAGCTGGGTTATGATTCATTAGGTCAAGTTGTCTTGACTATGTTTGCACTAAACTGGATTTGTTCCATTATTATATAGCTGTGAGTACTTATTTAAAAATAGAAGGTCTGAAGTTGTTTATAATCGATTTTTTTTTCTTTTATTTGCAGGCACATCATAATTCTCTGGATATAGATGCTGTGAACACACTATTATCTTTTTCTAATGGAATCACAGCCTTTCCAAATGGAAGCACAGGCTATAAGAGGAAATCGGTGATGGCGTACGAATATCAGATGGCTAATTTACCAACACCACAACCTTCAGATTCAGAAAGTGAGGAATCCGAGCCAGTTAAGAAGAAATTCAAGCAGTGTGAGTTGGCAAAAGTAAGTACCTTCTTGAGTTTTGTATACGTTATGTATTTGAGCCTAATTATTTTCTGTGAAATAAAACAGTTATGAAGACATTTCGCATAGGCTAGAATTTTTAAGGGCTCATTTTCAAGCCCGCTTGCTTTGCTTGCGATTAGGGTGAGTAGCCAGTTGAAACACGTGGTGTTTCGTGGTGTAGTTTTATTACATGTTTCAATTGGTTATTCACCCAAATCTCAAGCAACGCAAGCGAGCTTGAAACTGAGGGCTGATTTTCATGAACACTTGCGTTGCTTGTTTTACTTGCGATTAGGATGAGTAGCCAATTGAAACACTTGTTTTAAGACCCCCTATTACGTGTTCTACGTGTTACACGTATTTCTATTGACTATTCACCCAAATCGCAAGCAACTAAAGGGCTGATTTACATGAATGCTTGCTTTGCGTGCGATTTGGGTGAATAGCCAATTGAAACACGTGTCACACTTACCTTAATATAAAACACGTGCTTTAATTGGCTACTCATCCAAATCGCACGCAAAGCAAGCAACGCAAGCTTTCATGTAGTTCAACCCTAAGCCTTACGGACATTTGAGTCAAGTTTGTGCATGTGTAATTACTTAACTTACCTATATCCAGCGACTATAAGTTTGTATGAGAATGGCAATAATATTTTGGAATTCGCTTTTTTTTTTTTCATTTTCTGATAAGGAATTATCTTATTTACACAGGTGTGTGTATTCCGTCTATAGTGAGCGTTTGTTGTTCGTTAGCAGAAATCAAGGACATTAATGTTCCTTATTTTCATAGACTTCTATTATAAGTTACTTTGAGTGATCGTTGTGGGTTCTTCTAGCCTGTGTATTCGCACATTTTGAAGATTATTCATTTAAAAATAATGGTAAATTTCTTTGTCTTTGCTCTTGTGAAAATTGATTTATTGTGCTGATCCTTTATAAAAGTCAAAATGGAAAAGTACACTTTCATCCATAAAAATAGCTGACATCATTGAAACATAAATCTGAACTAACTGAATAATTCTTTTAAATCTGTAGTCAACACGGCCATTTGTTCAGCTTTCGGACTTTGAACATTTTTCTTCGGCCATTGTTAATGTGTCTGAGTGCACAAGTTTACTACAGTGCCAAATTAAGAAGTATATAGGTTGACATCCCAATGGCTGGATGTTGTTATCATGTATTTAAGATCATTGTGTATATTATTTTTTTTTCTGTTCTCTTGTTGTAATTAAACATTGTTAGATTTAAGTAACTGTTGTACTTCCAATTTGCTGATGTGTCTCAGCTTCAGAGTTTTATTTGTACGTTTAATTATACTGGCTCGTGAGGTAGAGTCCTGCGAACCCAGGGCGAACGCGATCTAGCCTAGAAGTAAACACTCATTGCACTGTAAAAGTCGCCTAAAAGTACAAGTGTGATTGAATTTATTCTGGACTAATTACCGCCTAGACCAGACTGAAAGTCTGGTTATGTTTGCTCTAGGCTTATAGATATCAGCTTTCTGGCCTAAGTTACAACGTATATATATATGTCCTGTGAGCAAACATAATTGCTGGAGATGAGTAGCGGGATGGTAACCGGAAAATTTGTTGTAAGCAATTCTCTCTATAGTTTTGTGGTAGTACTGAAGAAACCAGTCTAGTTAAAAGCAGGGATGCGGAGTCGGTACATAGAAGCTGTGACGTTAATTTGTAATGACTCCAACTGCTGTATTTGTAATTAGAAATATATATATATACTGCATTTCTTGATAGGCATTGAATCACTTTTAAATCTGTTCATTTGCCCACAAGATTACTTTTAGCGAATGCCTAGTAGAATTGCTTGAGGAATATTTTCTGAATTGTGATATTGAGTTTTGTTCCTGGTGTAAGTAAAATTGTTCATTACTTAGAGTAAGTGAAATTTCTTTGTTGTTGTTCAGTTCGATGTAGACTTAACTTACACGGCATTTTGTTCTGTTTCTGTCTTTACAGCTTCTGCTTTCAAATACACCTCCAAGAACTCCAAGTCCAGAGGTGACTTCAATGCCAGTTTCAGTTATAATGAGAGCCAATAAGGATGGAACATGTTCCCCACAGCCGTACGCAAATGGAACAAGACATGAGATAATTCAACAACAACAACAACAACAGATTTTACCAACTTCAGTAACAGTGCCCAAACTAGAGCAAGCAAATGAGTATCAAAGTAATAATAGTTCCACCACGCATTGTGCTCACGATGCCGCAGCAGATGATGAAGAACCCGCCAAGAAAAACATCGAAGGTGAAGGATTAAAGTATCCAAACAATAAAATGAATACCCGGAAAGAAGAGATTTTCGTTGCAAACAAGGATACCAACCGAGAAGCAAGGCAGACCAGAATCACTACATCTATTCCAAACACAACAGTACCTGCCTCATTATCTCAGGTTGAGAATCTCTCATTTTCTATAAGTTCTTCTTCTGCAAATACCAATGCAAACACTAGTATTACTTTGCTTCCAGCTACGGTTGCGGGTGAAACCAATAAACCCGTAGCTATAGCGCCCAAAGTGGTTCCTCAAGTGATCCCTTTGGTATCAGTACCATGCAAAGGGGATACTAATTCCCCTGCTCAAGCTGTGATAGTCACCCCTGTGCCAGGCACCACTGCAACACTCATCCCAGTTCCACAGTACAACACAGGCACAGGGAGTGGCCAGCCCCAGTCTGTGACCCATATTGTTCTTGCGTCGCCAGTACCTGGTAGCAACAATAAGACGGGTAACGATGGAGGGAAAGTCCAGTCCTTTGTTTTGTCTCCCATCATTTTCTCATCATCTGGAGTGAGTCAGGAGAAAGAACAGGATGCCAGACGTCGTGTGTATGAGTGCACGTATGAAGGATGTGGAAAGAATTACTTCAAGTCATCCCACCTGAAAGCACATATGCGAACTCATACCGGTAAGTTTGCACAAATTATTATTCTAAATTAAAATTAATTTAGAAACAGCCATCAAAACACAGGGTGGGCCATAAGTCACTCGACACTAGCAGTAATTCAATTTTCCATTAACTATAGTAGTAGATGCATGACTAGAAACAATAGTTTTGTACGGTTATGTTTGAAGTTAGTGAATTTATAATAATAATAATAAATTCGTGGTTGATAAATAAACAGTTAACGTGAAAAGACATTTTTGTCAATCGACTTAACATGACCCACCCTGTATGTTTGGTATTTTTGTTTCGCTTCTGTCTTTTTGAGTTTATTTCGGTTAGTATTATCTGTTTTAACGTTTCGAACACTGTCCTCACCACCGATATAAATTAAAATGTTGTACCTGTTTATAAGCTTTTGCATTTGTAACTAGAGGCTGCACGAGGCGGAGCAGCCAGACACAAAAACATAATTAAATTTGAAACTAGGCACACCAAAAAGATAGGATTAATTTAACCCCCCTGCACACGCACAAACTGGATAAAATTTCAAATTAAGTGTATATAAAAATAAGATTGAATTTCACACCAAGCCCACGCAAAAGCGATAAAATTTTAAAAGAAGCTAACAGAAAAACAGGATGACATTTTATGTCAAGAACACAAAATTAGAATACAGTTTCAAACCAAGTGTGTGTATATATATATATATATATATATATATAAAAGAAGAACAAAATTTCGAACCAAGATAATTAGCAAGAAAACATGGAGGAAATATTGTTCGAAACTTTGGAAGTACGTATTTGCCTTTACACGACAGAAAAAAGTAATCCAGTACGTACAGGAAATAATTCTAAATTATCTAAGTAGCAAAATATTATATCTTTAAACAGTCTATTGGTTGGTTTCAGATAAGCTCTATTTCTGACAGTTATTTGTATATTAACTTCAGTTTGATATATAGTGTAGTGTTTAGATATTGATACATACGTATATCTAATACTCACTTAATGTTGAGAATTGATTTCAAGTATTATAATTAAGTGGACGGCTCATGATATAATCATAATACCTCCAAACTGTTGATGAACCCTTTCTCTAATAAATTTAATGATCCTAGCTTTCGCAGTTCCTATGTATCCGTTCTCAAGAACTATCAAGGTTTAGGTATAATTAAAAGGCAAAATAAGAGAATGGTGGCAATTAAAATGTAGCTTATTTTTCAACATTGTCTCTGCTGTCCTTTCTCTGTTATGTAGTGAAACGTCTAGAAGTACGGAACCAGTGTTGCCACTTTGTTTAGAAAAGTTCCAGATATTTTACCTGTATTTTGTTTCTCAGGTTAAAATGTTTTAATCCATTCGTTATTGAGGACAGCTGTGCCTAAATTAAACTTTGATTGTTAGAGTTAATTGAAAAGTTGTTGAGGCGTGCAAAATATAGTATTCAAAATTAAATTTGGACATGGATTCAATAAAGACGGTTTCATTTTTAAAGATCTTTAAGATGAAAAGCAAAATAACCCAAAGTAACGGTAACTTTTTTTCTTCACACATTTCACTTCATAAGAGGAAGGACAGCAGGGACGATGTTGGAAAATAATCTAAATTTTAATTGTCTTATTTTGCCTTTTAATTATTCCTAAACCTTGTTACTCCGTGAAAATGAATTAGAACCAAAGCCAAAAGCTACGATGAAGCTACTTAATTAGAGTAATGCATCGTATTTTTTTTATTATTATTATTATTATTTTCATGATATAAGTAGGCTGTTTTATGGATTGTACTCATTTATTCAGATCCGAAACACTTATGGTCTCTTCTTACATAGTATTAACAATTTTATATAAATTAGTTTGGAGGAATTGTTTTTTATCATCTAAATAAGGTTGCTGCAGTGGATATTTGAGATGTAGTATGTTCTGTTTCATTTTGTTCAAACATCGACTGACCAAAGTTGTATAGCGATCGATGGTCGTAATTAATAATATATATTTTAAGTTTGTTTAATCTTTTATCTAAAAAATGACTACATATTAACAGATTTAATTTATGCGTATTGGATTTCATATGTTAATTTCCTTTACATGTTGAAAAACTCCGAGTAAAAGTGATCGATGCAGTAAATGAGAATCGAACTCAGATCTTTCAGTTGTCGGGTGGGTGATATGCTAGTTGATCGACCACCACACGATCAGCTTTTGTGCTTATAGAACGTTCTTCTGGCCTCTGGCTAATATTTGCTACGCCGAGGCGCTTCACATCGTGTGGAGATTTTAGTTGAAGAGTTATCACACCATAGAGGAATGCTGTATGTGTACAGAGGATTGGTCAAGGTGTGATAATAAGTAGAGAATTTGGGGTCAGTAGCTATAAGATCCAGGATTTATTCTTACTTACTTCAATGACCCGCATTTTTCAACATTTCAGCGTTTTGTATTGACTTCTAATCATATGTCAATACCAAGAATATTGGGAAGACCTGTTAGGTGAAAACATATTAGTAGTGGGCTGGTAGTAGTTTTACTTTAGGATAATATTGTGTCTAGTTAAAAGTTCCAGTTATTCTAATATGATATAACATTTTGTTGTTCTATAACAAGTTTGTCTGATCAGAACTTTATTATTTTATCTTTGCAGGTGAGAAACCGTTTGTTTGTACATGGGATCAATGTGGTCGTCGTTTCTCTCGCTCCGATGAACTCTCACGCCATAAACGCACTCACACAGGGGAGAAAAAGTTCGGCTGCGCTGTCTGCTCTCGCCGCTTCATGCGATCTGATCATCTCGCCAAGCATGTCAAGCGCCACTCCAAAGATAAAAGGCCTTCTTCTTCATGTACCTGGGACAGTAATAATGTCCCGAAACTTGCCCAGCGTACTCCAGCTGGGATAACAACTACCGCCTCACTGCTCCAAGGAGTAAGCTACGTCCTACCGCAGGGTCCCATCCAGACGGTAATTCAACCCCATACAATTGGCCAACCAATTTTACAAGCTCTGTAGTAATGTCAAGAAAAACAAAAAGGTATTGTCAGTATAAAAATAAAATTTGGTTTTATCAAATTGGAAAAAGGAATTTAATGTGATTTTATGTTGCATCTTAGTGAAACTTGGTTTTACCAATCAGATATGGCTTAATGGTTTTCGTTTTCCTTGTAATGTTGTGTTTTTCGAGTGTTTGAAAACGTTAAGTAAAGAATTTCAATGAGCTTTACAATGTGTATGCATATTTTTAAATGGGGTTGATTATTTAGTTTGTCCTTACATAATTATACACTATGTTCAAGGTTTTTGCAATGTGTCCTGGTATTTTAACTGTTTTGACATGAAAGAAAAGGAAATTGTTAATGGTAGTGTATGCATTATTCTTCACAAACATTCCAAAGTTTATAAACCACATGCATGTGGAGAATTGTGAAGATAGATTATATTTATATATATTTTTGTTGTTCCTATTCCACGTGTTATGATGAAAAGAATTCTTACTCTGTTAAAATGAATTGCTAATGCAGTATGAGTGCAATTAAAAACAAGAGCTAAAAGAAAACAGGGAGGCGAAAATGGAAAAGATGTTGATATAGGCTCTTCTTAAGGAATCTATCTTGAAGGTTAAAGCAAAGGTCTCCCAACAAAAGATGGCAGGGCTTGAATTTGTAGGAGCAACATTGAAATTTCGTGCAACAATAAAAATACATTAGACATATACGGAGATAGTGCTGCCATCTTTTGTTGGAGCGAGTTGCTGTAGTTGAAGGCCCGATACTTGTAGATTTCCCCAGTTTATTTCTTTGTAGTCTAATAAAATTCCAGATATAAACACACAGTTTTCATGAAGCGTAGTCTGTTTGGTACCTTAAAACACGAGTGCAAAACCGTAGTCTGCCACTTTAATAACGAGTACCTGTGACCAATTACTTCGGGGAGGGAATGATGTCCAAAAAAAAAGAAACTATGTTTATTATCTTTGTTGATTTAAATTTTTATAAAAATTTGCAGTAACGTCCAATCGTCTTTTAAGTTGTCATTCAATTCGTATGCTTGTAGTGAACGTTTTCTGTTTTAATGATACAAGAACAATCTTCCAATGAAATTTGTTCTCGTGTATGGAAGATATTAACAAATCAAATTATACAGAAATGGGATTTTGAGCATGGTAGTAGAACGAGAAAGTTGGACAAAACTACAAGAATTGTGCCTTACAGTAAACGTACTAGTAAAAAAAATAAAACCATTTTATAGTCAAAAGTTGTGTAACAGTACTGCATAGTTACAATTTTTCATGGCGAGTTTGGATCAGTCATTATTTTTTCATTCCAAATTCCACTTTTTTTTTTTTCTGTTCTCCTATTTTGATTTTGTTAACAAATGCATTCTTGGAAGATGAAAAGAAAAATGAATGGATGGGAACAATGAGGGGAGCTACTCTTTTCCATTATTACCATGAAGCAGTGTTATGTAAAAAGGAAATATTACAAAGAAGAGGCGCCGTCTATGGTACTTGACCTGAAGTTAACAATCAGTTACAAAACTGAAAACAAAAAAATCATCAAAGTTGTTGTTTCAGGTATTTTTTTTTTAATGTAAAAAAAATGAAAGTTAAAAGGAGTGCTAATCTGTGATGATGTGTATATTTTGTTTTGTGTAAAGACTTTTTATTTATTTTAACACCTTGTACTTATGTGTAAAGTACCCATGACTCATATATACATAATTTACGTAAGAAAGATTTTAAAAAGAAAATGTATATAAAACTGGAGCTAGTGATGGCATGGGAGATGCTGATAAAAAAAGATTAATGTTTTGTACTCTCGTGTCTGAATGTAAATGATTTATTATGTACTTTTTATGTATATATATGTTTAAACAACTTTTTAATTAAAACATGAACTAAATATGTTGTGTATTTTTTTAAATGGTTCTTCCCTCCTCCTACTTTCTTGTAAAGAACAAAGTATAGTAGAAATCTTCACGAATTTCTTGCCTTACCTTCAACGCTTTCCACACAGCAGGAAAATATTTTCAAGCATATTCATACAACGAAAACATTCAAAAAATATTTCCAAATATTGAAAGAACTTTTTTTTTAATACATCATTACTTTAAAATACTGTAACAAAATGCTGTGAAAGTATTTTCCTGCTGTGTGGTTTACTAGGAAAATTCATACAACGAAAACACACTAAAATTATTTTCAAATATATATTATGTCTCGAAAACATAAAATGTTTTAAAAGTATATTTTAGAAGGATATATCATTTAGATATTGTTTTGAAAATATATCCTTAATGGACGTAGGGTATATTTAAAAAAATATTTTTGTACGGTGTGAGTTAGACATGATTCAAAGGAACCGGTAGGTAGTCCAACTCTGAGGGGGTTTATTGCATTAACCTGCCTTGTACATATTACATAATATCCAAGTGCAAGTGTGCATTCCACAGTTTTTGACTGGGTTCAAATACCAGGGACATGATCTAGTTTTATCTTGAATGAAGGCTAAGGCTATTTACCCGTCTCAACGGATATAATATGGACGTTAAGCAGGGGCGATGAGCTGGAAATGTCAACATTCCACTCTGGAACAATACCAAATTAAACTTTCATGATAATGACTCGGGTGTCTGTATTTACACCCTGTTCACCTAACTCCATCGGGTGGTTAGAGGCACAGATGAAACACTAGCTGAAGATTTCTACGTCAGAAGAAAGAAGTTTTAGGAGAATCAAAATAGATGAAGTTCAATGGACTAACTGAATATTGGCGCTACCTTCGTATAACATGTTCGAAGTGACACAACAACGGTCAACATATAGTGTAAAAAATGAAAGTTTTAAGACAGATCAAAAGAATTCTATAGTCCACAATACTTTGTACAGTCCAATGGACATAGCAAACATAACACTCATTTACAGAGAACGTGTGGTCAAGAGCAGACTCCCACTCCTACCATCTGACGAAGACCATGGACTGGACGAAATATTGTGCATTATTAATTGTTTTGACGTGTCATAGGTCAGTTTTATTTTTTTTTAAACTTAAATTTTCTTCTCGCAATTCAAAGAGAGAGGAGAGAGGTATGGTGTTCGTAAATTGAATGTAACAACCACGAACAGTTGTGATAATATTTTACGAATCATGGACTTGTCAAAGAATAGTTTGGTTCAGTTAAATTAACTGTACCTAATATGAAAATATTTCCTCCTGGTAAAATTTTAGAACGTAATTTTTATTTGTGTTTAAAGAGTTCTTCAACTTTGCCATCACCCTATATCTCTTGTCTAGGTCAGATGAAACAGTTGTGTGTGAACTTCTTGAGTGTTATTCTGGGAATTCAGTAACGATAAGAGTTCAAACTGATTAGATACCAAAGTCTCATAATTTTATTTGCAGTGGGAGGGAGAGAGGGCTTGATATAGATAAAGAAATATTTTTATCACGAACAACATTTGTGTTTAAGATGTGCAACCGTTTTCAAATACGCAAGTTGACAAAATTGTCACACCTTTCTAGAGTCGACAGTTGTGAGCAAACCATCCAAAATTTAAATTCCTGATAAATTGTAGAATTCCTGAAGTCTGCTGCGCTTGGTACAAGGCTAAATCCTCTACATGTCAAGAAAGTTGCTGCCTACGAAGTGGTAGGAATTCAAAGTCTTGCCTATGTCTATTATCTTGTGGCAGATTATTCCTCAGTTCCAGGAGGTGAATATCGCTGATCTTTTAATTGATTTATGACCTTTAGGCACCTATGGCTCAGGTCGGGATAGAGCAGGGAAAAGGATGCGGGAAGGAATCAACCAGATTCTAAGTTGAAAGTACCATCCTGGTATTTACCTAGTGTGACAGAAAACCTCCTGGAAAAACTGGAAGGATGGTTGGTCACTGGTATCGAACCCAGGACCTCCAGAATACCAATCCAACGCTCTACCAACTGAGCTACGCCACTAACTTAATGCATATATTTGAAGTCCTGGTCTCTGTCTTCCGCATAATCTTTTGCTTTTGTATTTTAGTTATGACCTTTTGGCATCTAAGGCACAGGCCGGGATAAAAGAGGGGAAAGGATGCGGGAAGTCGTCGGACGGGGCCTAAGTTGAAGGCATCATCCCGGAAATTTGCCTGGTGTGAATGAGGAAATCCCCCGAACAAACCTTAGGATGGTGTGCCGCTGGGATTTTACATACGAGCTCCCGAATGCTAAGTCAAGTATAATATTTTGTTGGAAACTATGCCTGTTGAGGGGCGTTATCCATCAGACGGTACGAAGTTAGGATAAGCACTTTATGAGCGGGTTCGAGTCCCGCTTGTACCGGCTATCCTAATAGGTTTTTCACAGTCCTACCAGGCAAGCGTCAACGCATCGGTCTGTAGCCTCAAAGGCACGTAAAAATATGTAAAACTTCAATAATAAAGTTTCAAAACAGTAAAATCTTCTGGTTAGTAACGTTGAAAACTGGAGGCATAAAACTGTATTTAATTAAGACTACGAATTCAAAAGGGTACTGTTCACGGAATCAGGACAATTAGGATAACAGTTGTTAAACTGGGAATAAGTGCTGGAGAAATTTTCTTCAAATTGTTTATTTATTTTATCCAGTATTCAGTTTTTAGCCGGGGATACTTGGGGTTTCCCGCTCTCTGTAAAAACTTTCCTTGGCTCTGTTTTTTAAATATGCCCCAAAACGTGGGATATGAACTGATGTAAAATACAACATACTACGTGTCTGAGAAATTGTTCCCTCTTTCAGGAAAGTACGCAAATCAAACACTGGCTGTATCTGTTCTTCATTAGATGGTGTCGAAAGGAGTATTTTCGAGGAAAGTCAGTACTTTAAGTAGATGATGCGTACAGTGGAAAGGTGGATTTCATCAAAGAATGATAAAAGAAAGATTGAAAGGTGAGGTTTGTGAGAAAGTCCTCCAATGCAGTTTTCGTAGAGACAAGATTTAGAGTGGTAAAGAAGGTCCAATTTAATGACAAATGGCGTCACACCGGTATTCTGTGGACTCTCACTTCTTTGCATCGAAGTCAAACCCGAGTGTGTGTCGGATCTCATTTTAATACTACGTTCCGTTATTACAAGGAGATCCTGAGGTATTATAATATGGAAACGTACCCTGATAATTTCAAATGTAGCTTCAGAATCTCGAACAAAATCATGTATATATATATTTATACATATATATATATATATATATAATTCACAGCCATATTCAATCCACTAGTGGATGAGGCCTCTCCCCGAAGGGAGGAGTTGGTCTACTGCTCCCACGCTGACCAGACGGGTTGGGAGAGGAGAGCCGTCGTTCAAATATAAACAAAGTTTTAAGTTTTAGTGTCCTCGCTCCGTTTCAAATAGCATGTCATAAGTCGAAGAATAGCACACAAAATCATTGGGATAATGGTCAATCACTGTGATATTAGATCAAGTAAACAATTTTCATTTGTTGGGCTACAGCTTTGATTCTTCTCTTGTTTTGTAGGTGATAGATGAATAAATAAATAAAATATTATTTATTTGTTTATAAAGAGGTCCATATAAGATCACTGTGGTAATTGAAAGAGAACAGACTAATATATCGTACCGTATCAATAAACAGGACACATCATGCTGATACTCTTCACATAAGATCGCTGTACCGAGCGGGCACGTAAAGTAATAGAGCGTTGGCTTAGTAATCCGAAGGTAATGGGAAGGCTGGGAACGGTCCCAACGGTTGTCCATCCTGACTTAGGTTTTTCCAGGTTTTTTTCCTTAGTCACACCAGGCAAATACCAGGAATAGTATTTACAAACTAGGCCCTGGATGACTACCAGTACTCGAAATGAGACGGTATATGCCGGTATGATATATCGGTATTTCTTCATATTTTTAGTAAACTATTCAACGGCATAGCTGACGTTATTGCTTTGGAAATATACGGTCACTTCTAAATGTCCATTTCGAGTACTGCTGACTACCTTCCAATATCCTCTCCCCAACCGTCTCCTGGCCTGAGTCTGAAATATAAAAAGGCTGTAGTTAAAGTTCAATGAGATCACTGTGATTTCAATTGACAATAATGCACTGTATCCTACCATTCGGTATGAATAAGCAAAGCAGACCTAAATCCAAATAAGTTGTTGATACACATAAGAACACTGTGTAGTTATGAAAAGTAAAGAACAATACTAGAAAAATTAAACTAAATTAAGATTTCCATCAGTGGCGTATTCTGGTTTCACAGCTTGGATTACCACTAGCCATAATAATAAGTAGAAAGAGGCACGGAGATCACACACAGTATTAATGATGATAGGTGTTCTGGCTTTCCTTTTATGTAAATTAATATTATTTGTGCAGATTAAAATATTTGTTCACAAGCTTAGACTGCGGTGGTAGCCTAGATAGTCCACAGGATACGCTCCTGATTTCCATTTAGTAATAAACTCAGCCGGTTCCTTTAAAATTGTGAAATGATACGCGATTAGCGTATATGTGTTTAAAAATTAAGTTTAGTTAGCACATGGCAATGGTAGTAACTTAAAGATACAATATTGCTGAAAGTTAGAGAGTATGCCTATATGACCATGTAATTAAACATCGTTACCATGGAACTGGTTAAAATTTTAATACGGCTAAAAGCAAGTTTGATTTGAATCCCTTTAGCTCTACTCACTCGTTACGTGAAAATGACTTTTAATAATTGAGCCTCGTAACTATGGAAACATTTTAAACGTAAAATTTTGATACGACTAAAACTTCGAGGGTAGTCTCTATATCGTTCTTCTACGTTCAGCTGGAATTAGTTCAGTCGTCCTTATTGGATGGGCTAATTCTCAAATGAGTATAAATATCGTTTTTCGTAACCATGGAAGTATTCTTTTTTAAAAATCCTGAAAATAATCTTAAAATTTGAAGAAGAAAGAATCCAGAACTTGTTATTTCTGACTGGTGCCTTAATAGCACATTTGCTTGAATCAAGGTTGACAGACCCTTGATTTTCACCACGTATATTTCCAGTTTGATATAAGCTTACTGAAATAGTATTGACCTTACAAAAATGAAGGCTTACTCGCTTTGCTTCGCCACAAACTCCCCTATACTTTTTATCGTAACGTTAGCTCCAGTG
>JAGDQP010042566.1:0-16507 GCA_022664845.1 Lepisma saccharinum
GGTTGTCGATAGAGCATTGGGAAGCTAAACAATACGTTTTGTGTGTTGGCTGTTATACAAACCGACCTAGCCAGCGCGAATATCCTTGTATGGGCTTTCGAGGAGGATATGTATTTGCTGATGCCTCACCTGAAGAAGTATATATTGTGTTTGCAGACCGCACGAAATTAGTGTTGCGGAACCCTGAGACGGTGGAAACTTTGTTTAAAATCTACTTGAAAAAATATCCCGAAGTAAACGAACTGAATCAAAAGTTTGATTGGGGGATTCAACGCATGCTGAAAACACGACTGGGTGAATTGCAGGATCTGTTTTGTTCAAAGGATCGTGATGCATCCTTTCGGCGCTAAGAGACAATGTTTGTGTATTGGAACTTTGTAGTGGATATTTTATTTACTCAAACTATATAGTGGACATTTTATTCAGTGGAACTATATATTTGCCCTTTTATTTAGTGGAACGTTTTATTTAGTGAATATGGCTCAGTGTACGAGCTGCAGTGGTGATTATATTGTGGACAAGTGTATATTGAATACAGTAAGTAGTTATTTAAAAGAGAATCGTATTGAATGTTCAGGGTGTTATTTGGGTCAAGTGGATAACTGTATGTACGTTTGGAATACGGGTACCACAACGTGTTGAAACTGACATGGACGATCCAGAACTTTTCCAAGACTATTATAATCGTTTCGTAGAACAGTGTCATCCTCATATTTTAAAAAAACATTTTGTATAACGTTTGTCGTCAGTTTGTGAAAGACCCTGAGTGCATTGCACAACTTATACCATTGATTCTTGAACAGCAGAACTCTAGTGGTTCGGGCTTATTGTGTGCAAGGCAGTACATTATTGATTTTCAGGGTTCCAAAATTTCAGCGAATGAATACATTATCAGGGAATTTTGCCTGGTTGCATGCGATTCCACATTACTGTTTCAATGTCTTTTGAAACTACCTTGTGAAAGTTCTGATTTAGCTATTGGATATCAGCGACACGTGCAATGGCTCACCCAAAATTTACACGGGCTACAGTGGGACACTTCTAATTGATATACTGTATCTGCCATCCGCCATCTTGTGTCGCAGTGTTTTGAAATGGGATCCATCATTTACTGTAAAGGCCATGAAAAGATGATACTGTTACGTAAATTATTGCAATTGGATAACGTTGTTAACGTTGAAGATCAAGCATGTCCTGCCTTGCGCACACTGAATTTCAAAGTGGATATATCAAACTGTACGTATCATCAAGCAGTGCAAGAGTAAGCATATACACTGCGTAACTGCATACAATTACAATGTTGGATCAAGTTACAAACATTAAAAGTGGTGGATGGGATAGCCACAATGAAATTGTAAACCTTATATGAAAATAAATCTATTATACCAGGGATATGGTGTATTTATTTCATGAAATGAAACCTAAACGAATTGGAGGTAAAAGGTTTTTATTAAAGAAAAATACTCTAATACAAAAGGTTATACATTTAAAAAGTTACATATTTACATTTCCGTTTTCGTTTTAAAATTTTCTTGACATGGTTCACTACAAGCTGATCATTCCGTTTCAAGTTGGTTTTTGAAAATTTGGACAAAATATTTACATTTCGAACTTGATAATATAGTTTCTTCCATAGCATAAGAACCTTCGTCCCTTGTCTGAAACAAAATCTTTTAACAACCCACAGGGCACGTGCTTCTAACCGCATCGTAAATATTAACAGATGAACGACGTTGCCAACCTCCATAAAAACAAAATTTTACTTCCACCAAAAATAAACGCTTCGTCAAAACTTCATCAAGAAATATAAAGTTGATCTGAATAAGTTTGTCAGTAATGCTTGAATTGTAATGGAAAGGACCCAGATTCGATTTCCGGTGCCGGCGAACCTGACTGGTGTTTTCCCTCGGTAATATGTCGATAAATGAGTCCTAGTGATTGTTATTATTATTAGAGATATTTTACATAATCTGTATAAAAATATGGCAGAAACAGGAAATAGAGTATGGCTATCCCCCCAACCAAAAAAAGTTCTGGCCAGTGATTTACATAATTAGACGACTTAATTATATATCAATTTTTGAATTTAGTTTTAAGGCCTTTAGGCAACTTTGGTTCAAGCTGGATGGTGGATGATGATGGGATGAATTGGTGGAATGATGAAAGTGGGAGGAAAGAGACACCCGAGAAAACCCACGCACACGGTGTTTGTCCACCACAAAGCCCAACTATGAGCAGGGATCGAACCTACGACTCATATCACCAGAGGTGAGAGCTCTACCAGTTGAGCCACGGCGGCCCCAGACAACTTATATGTTTATCATGCTCAAAAAGTATGTACAAAAATATATAAATGCATAAAATTTATAAACTTACCCTAAAGATTAATTCAGTATTCCAACCTAGATCATCCGAGTCATCGCTGTTCTCCTCCTCCGTTGAGTCAGACACTTCAATAAAAAGACGCGTACCACTGTTGTCGAAAACTGATTCTAGGCCCCTATAACTCGCTTCAATATTTTCTACATGCTTTATATATTTCTTCCATTTTTCGGGACTTACACTTTCAGTAGCGCTTTCCAGAATCTGTATCAGTTCATGCAGAGGACGTCCTTTCAAATTTTGGGATGCTACTTTCCGTTTCACTTCCGACCACACTTGTTCAATAGGATTTAATATACTGTGGTATGGTGGTAATCTTAACACTATATGTCCATATGAAGTTGCCATTTCATCAATAGCGTACCTTCTCTGTCGCGAAGTCGATTGTTCATTAATGATTTGAAGAAGCACAGGTATTATTGGTATGGGATCAGGAACGGCAACATTATGGCTCATCATATAATTGAGAATATCTGCCTTTCGCCAAGAGGAATTCGGTCTGTCGTGTATGACGCAACTACGATAGGGTGCATTGTCTAACACGATAACGGATGGCTCTTCTAAACGCTTTAATACTCTATTCTCGAACCACTTCTCAAATAACACTGCTGTCATTGTTCCATGATAATCCGCTCGAGCATCAATCATTTTCTTATGTGTAACAAACAGTCCACCCTCAATGAACCCAAAACGCCCGCCACAATGCATAATAACAATCCTTTCTCCTTTCTTGTCACTAGTGCCTACCGCGCAATATTCCGAGTCGTCACACCAGTTTTTCATCTTACACGAATTGCTGTCATACCAGGTTTCGTCTAGGTACATATCACGATAGCCTTGTGACCGAAGGCGTTTGATAGTATCTAAATAACGGTATCGCCAGGCAATGACGTCGTGAGACTCAGACCTGGCAGACTTTCTTTTTACCACCTTATTGGAAAACCCCATGCTTGCCAATAGTCGATATACTGTTGAAGTGCTATATGGGAATTCACACTTAGTTCCAGACGTTTTCTTACGGATTGCGTCTGTGAGCAGCTTTACCGAAGGTGACGTTCCGCTCTTGTAGAATTCGTACACTGCTTGCCGTAATAAATGTCGAGTGAAATTGTCAATCTTATCGAATTCAACTTTCTTCTTGTTCACTTTCTTCTTTGTTGGAGTTTGGTAACTGTCCGGATCGGCAATTTTTGAAATTCTTATTATTGTCGATTCACTGACACCTGTCGCCGTTTCCGTTAATTTATTAATGTTCTTGCTCGGCAATACCCCTTTATTGACCACAACACCACGAATAAAATTATGTACATTTTTTACTATTTTCACAGTTTGCTTTCTTAACTTTGCCCCTTTTCCAATTACACTACCCTTCTTTGTTGGTGTGCATTGTGTAGAAGGCCCAGCAACAGCATTGTCTCCTTGATCCCCTTGCGAAGAAGGTCCAGCAACAGGTTCTGTATATGCAACTTCACCTGACAACCACGGTCTAAAAAAATCCGACATTCTGCTTTTCTTATCCTCACACAAACACAAACAAACTCAAACTAAATTTCTAGAGGGTGTAAACCCTGTAAAAAGCAGGAAGGCAATAAGTTTTTTACGACAGGACCCTGTGACTTCCTTTGCGCAGTAGGGGGTTTCTGGGGGAAGTGTTTTGGGAAAAAAGTTCTTAAGAAATAAAATACACTATACATATAGACAAGACAACATAAGCGACACAAAGTAGAATCATCAGCTTGGCATTGGATCTTATTGACATGGTACACAGTACAATTACGTTGAAGGAAATGAACAATGGATTTAGGCGGGTGTTGTCCAAGACTATCGAAATAGAACCCGCGTTTATGTTTATTAATCATAATACATGTCCAGTGTGTTTCTCTCTGATAGGAAGGACTCAAGTTCACAATCAATGCCGCTGGTGCTTTCCCTATTGTGGGTAAGGTATTAAGAGCGTAAATGCCAGTTAATATGGAACTCGTTAAACAATCATGTAACACTACACTTAAAATTTGATCAGTCTACATAGTCACAGGGAATGACAGGCTTTATCATCACGAACTATACTGGGACTTGGTGTAATGGGTGTTGGGTTATATATACTTTTAGGTTCGGGAGCTACATATCGGGATGGATCATGATATGTTAAATATTTACTGTAGCACAATGCTTCGTATAATGCACACCGAAGTGTATGAGACTGATGAGGTTGATGTGCACACTGACTTTCGGGAAATACTAGTTTCGATGCTTTTGGACAATATAAATCTTTGAAGTTCATAACACTTCGTCCCAGCACACGTTCCAGAAACTGTTACCGGCGTCTCCCGTGTGCGTAGAGTACAGCAATATGTTTTGTATACTTTACAAGTACACGTTGAAGATCGTTGTATGCGACATCCCCATCAGACCATTCCACTCCAAAGATTTGAGTAGCGAGGTAATCATTATCCAGCTGGATCGTCAGGTAATTCGGAGCTGTCAAAAGGTGCCTTGAATATCCAGCTTTGTACCGTATTGAGATCAGGATTTACAATGGCCAATTTCTTGACGATAAAATCATCGTCTCAAGTCTGATCAAACGCCGAAAAGTGGATGATTGCCTTCATGCTGCCGACGAAGTAATAATGCAGACAGGAACTTACCCCCCACCTTTTATACACTTACTGAGACAGCGTGCCAACTAATCATTCGGAATTTGGCAGAATTCATGGCAGAATTGTTTACATAGTATTGTCAGTATAAATGTTACGGTTTTTATCCATTTGAACCAGGGAATCAAATTGAGCATCAATCACGAAAGTGATGGATTGTGGAAGACGTTCACTGAACCCAATTTTAATATTGACAGGAGAATGCTTGACGACATGCCAAGTAGTGTCGTCCAGAGTACATGTAGGGGACAGAATAAATGCATACTGCGTATAGCCATTTGTATAATCTTCAGGTGAAATGGTGTGGCCGACATTATGATCAAATATGCCAGTACCGGAAATCAAAGTATGGTAGCATGGAATAAATAAATTATTAGCAAAATTAAGTGTAAGGAGCGTGGGAGGATAAAATTTATAACCAAGCTATACTCGCAATTTATTCAGATTAAAATGTTCGAAATGGAAGGGATTAAGATCGTACCGACCATTGAATGCAGTATTTGAAACAAACCCGATGACAAAACCTTTAGGTACATTACCCAGAAATATATTATCCAGATTGTACGTCGATACACTTTGAGGTATGATATGAACAGCGTTTCTACACTTGTTAACAGAAGCTTTGCAGTATTTTTAAGGATATATCTATTTAATTGAAGAGACACATCAGCAGATATTTCCATAGGACGTGCATACAGTATGACTTCCTCCAAGTGAACATTAAATCAGATTGTTGTGCTGCCATAAGGCAGAATGCAACTTTACTATGACTGAGCTTAACTCGAAAATTAACTTTATTGAGAAGAATAAGATCAAGTATTGTAATATCAGTGAAAAGACGTCCTAACATTTCAATAGATGCACTACCAGCAACCATTGCACTACATTTTTTAATCCTACATTGGCATTACCCAGAGTATCAAATTGCCCTCCGCAATACTTATACCATAAAGCTATTTTCAAATGAGTATTAGTAGCATCTTCCCCATATTTGAGACTTGTTTCAAAATACGCACAATACGGATAGGTTCCATTGGAAGACGAAATTACTTTATCATTCAAGTAAACATCGACTTGTGCAATCATAGAATGGAGGAAATTATGGACGGGTCAAACAATATCAGCTGCAACGGGTGGCGGTACTTCTGCAGCTACTTGTAAATTATCCCCATTTCCCCTTAGTACTTTACATTTGACATAAATGTAAAGGTACGAAGGATGAATATACTCTGAAATATCTCCAGGAATAACAAATTCAATGGGTCCTTCGGATGTGAGTGTTGAAATAGGTCGATATCCGACCATACGTGAGGATTCTATAGCAGTTTGTGTCATGGGTACAGATACCAAATCCAGTTCATTGGTACAGCACTCTTTACTAGCAGGTGTAAGGAACGACATGATGATTAACTAAAAATATCTCTTGGTTTCGTACTTGTACCTTTATGGCGCTTTACTGGCGGTCCAACACGTCCCGGAGCTCTTCCTTTGCGTGCGGGTCTCTTACCACTACCGTTAAACAACTGATTAAGATTCGGTTCCGATTTTGTCTTTAAAGGGGAACCTGATTCACGTACACGTGCCTTTACGGATTCTTTTATAGGTCGATTTTCCAATATATCCCAAGCAACTTGGATTCCTGTCTGTAGAGTCTGACGCCCAACGGCTTTTGCACCTTGTTTAATGAACGGCATGGCAAATCGGAAGAGACCACGAAATAAACTCCTATACCGTGTCCGCGCTGGTAGACGAGTCCTACAAAATACGGGATTCCACGTCCTTGTTGTACTACTGTCATTGCTGGAGACGCGTAAAATGAAGTGTCACCAATGTCCCGGATGCAAATGCAAATTACGACCTGCATGGGCCTTTAGTAGGATTTCGATCGTGTCGAAACTTAATTTAGATAGCGGCAAGTAATGAATGTTTTGAAATGTAATGGTTTGAACTTTCTCATGGTTTGTATCACTCATGGTTACAATTCGGAGCAATGGTGCTTTTGTATCGCCTACATATTGAGGCTGAATAAGATCTGTATACACAGATACTTGTTGCGGGTATCCAATATCCAAGAAAGGTTCTTTTGTCCTTGTTTTATTTTTAAAGGATCAAGGTTGGGTTCGAATTCTAATTGCAACGCAAGGATAGGAGAAAGGTATAACGATGTTATAATTTTCTGTTTTAATTTGGACGGTGTTTATGGGCTCAAAAACGTATTGTAGGTGAAATTTTATTAATTTCATCAAACAATTGCGGAATGGTGGAATAGTATCCTGGTGTAACCTTATTTTTTTACCTTTTCCCCATCGCGTAAATCATACCATATGATATTTTGCCATTCAAGTACATTATAGCATGTTAGAGGAATATGAATTTCACTAAGTCCAACCATTCTTGATCCATTATTCAGATGAATACGATGATTCAGGATATTACGAAAATGGGTAGGTGTGTTCTTCGTATACGTTTGCGTACTTCCATTTGAACTTAGTGTAATGTAAAAACTGTCATCAGTACTTTCCGAAATCATGCTTTCCGTTTAAAATAAAGTGTAATGCTCGAGGTCCCGAACAGGAACAGGTCCCGAAGTCCTTTTGACCATGTTCGTCTTTTAAGTCTACATGAAGACTATTGAAATATTTCTTTTCTAGTTTGACATAGTGAGGACGATCAAATGAAAGAGATTTGAGTTTACCATACTCATAGACATGAACACTGATTTTTCTAAGTATGTTACCAATAGCTGGTTGCATCTTGACGAGATCGACACAAACATTTTCAGAATGAATTTTATCGAGATTAGTACTAAACTTTCCAGTAACCGATTTAAACATGGAATCTTTTTCTTCTGCAAAAGGAAAATGACGAATGGCTAGTCTTTGTACGTGAGAATCCATACTATACCCTAATACGTTTTGTAAACCAGCAGTCATTCCTATCACATACTCCTAATTACGTTGACAACGATATCTAAAAGAATGATTACGTCGTGCATTATAGCGAAAGTTAAAAACCATATCACCCTCATCACCCTTTTCCCCAGGATCAATTTCAGGATCATTTTGATAATGGCCAATTTCATCATTTAGTTTGATACCAACTTCGTCAAGTAATTGTGAAAGTACATCATTCTGTTCACCTTCGCGTTGCTGCCAATAGGAATTCGTAACGGTATTAATAATGCTATTAATAGAATCATAGTATCCTACCAGCAAGTATGCATTATAAGTCACCTCCTTTCTTTCCCCTTAATATGTATAGTAATTTGTTCACCCTTTTGAATATTATACAAACTATACGGGATACTTATCCCTGTTAAACCTAGCACCCAATCACCTGTCAAATGAAGTAACTGAGCAAGTTTAGTCGTATATGAAGCAGTGGCATTATCGAATACGTCTGTACTTTTATTGGACGGTAACGTCACATAAAATTCGTTGCCATGCCCGGATGACGTCATCATGACGACTGAACAGTTTGTGGTCGTACCCTGCTATTCATAGTTGGAGGATAGACTAACCATTTGACATAGACCCATGCTCTTCTTCGTTTCAACTCTTTTTCAATGAGCTAGGCTTGGTTTTTACTGATAAACACGTTGTAATTCTTGACTGTAAAAACTACCAATGATGGGATCACCATTCCAGTCTTCGATTCAATAGGTGACGGGAGTACATTTCAACAATAAATATTTCACGCGACCATTTTGGTAAGTTTCCCTTTTCAAATTTATGTTTATATTTACTTACACGGACATAATCACCAGACTGCAAATTACATTTCGGTTTGGTTTGGGATTTGTGTCCGTATAAGGTTTGCCATACTTGATTCACGTTAATATAATTCACGTCTGGAAGTGCCATTTTCATTGTGGAATGTGTACTGTGATTATAACTATGTACAAGATTAGACAATACGTCAATATACCGGTACGTATTTTCGGGTGTAAAGTACTTGTATAATTTTTCTTTCAACGTACGGATAAAACGTTCGACAAGTGCAGCTTTCATTTCGGAATGTACATTATAATTATTGACTCCATACTTTTGAAATACGCGTTTGACGTGTTGGTTATAAAACTCGGTTCGTAAATCCGTGTGACAATGTGTTAGTGGCAATTTCAAATATTTTAAAGTAGTGGAAGAACTGATTTCGATGGTGAGGTCCGCGTATGCCTCTCGCGGAACTTCTGAGAGAATACTCCCTAAGGCGAAGGAAAGCAGTCTCGAAACATAGACCTCAGCATCAACAACATCTACGCCTTCATGGTTGTATACAATCTCTCTCCCTTCCATCACGAAATGGTGATATCGGCTGCGTCGACTTAATATTTATAATTTTGAGAACTTTGGTTTCCACTACCTGTCATAGTATCAACAGATGGTATCCAGTCGTGCCAAAGTGGTGGGGCCACACCATTCATTTTGGCTAGCTTGTTTAGTACAGCGTCCTCCACATTAAAGGGAGTAATGCTAGACAGCAATTCTGAATAGACAGTCGAATCAGGCAAGCTCACGTATCTGCCAGGATGTTGCTGTATACCATTAACCCCATTTTCACCTTCTCGCGATGATCCCGCTTGAACAATAATATTATTCCGAAGATCGTAGTCTTCGGCAACAGACAAATGTTCAGCGTTGGAATACGTCTGCGGAATAATATTACCTTCAACACGATTCCCCTGATCATGAACTGCAATTGGTTGAGGAGGAGGTAATATCATAGGTACGTTTCTCGCTTCTACTTCGTCCAGGAGGTCTAATGCAATATAAATGCATACTCTTCCTCCATTTCCCTGGTCAGTGTACTAGTACTACTACTCAGTTGCTGAGGTGGCGGTGGTACCACAGATTCATTTCCTGCTTCTACCTCGTCCAGAAGGTCCAGTGCATTATTAATGCACATTCCTCCTCCATTTCCCTGGTCATAAATTCCTGCTGCGCTGGTGGAGTAATAACTGGCACATCGAATATTTCCTCCTCGCCCTTTTGCATTAGTGGTGGTCGCAACGTACTCATATCGAGTTCAAATATGGATGTCGTAGATTCAGCATTAACAATATTCATGACTTCTTCAACCTACTGTTGGTGGTGATACCGACAATCATTGCCCCCAGTGTGTCTATTACGATGGATGACCTCAGCACCAGTACCCCTCAGAACAAGTGGAAGGACCGAATAAGACTGCAATTCCAACATGAATTTCCTTGCTGTATCGCACCCCAGTAGTTTAATGAAGAGATGTTCTGGGATACAATTAAGGTCAATTCAGCCTTGATTACATAACTGTTCAAACCTAATATGCATAGTTTCCATGAGGGTTTCAAATTTCGGAGTGCCAGTACTATATAAAGTCAGCAAATCACTAACTGACTGGCATGCCAATATACAATCTAACATCCTTGCCAGTAATCGCATACAAAATGGAAAATAAAAGTCCTATCTGGATCGTAAAGTGTCGGCCGAAACCCCCAACTTTGGGACTCGCAAAGATCAGACCAGGCCCGAAACATATCGTCACCATTACGCATGCGGCCTTTAAAGAAGCCTGCCAAAATGGTATTAGCTAAATTCATGTTTCTGAAATTAAACAGAGAGGCACTTCGTCAATACGTGTGTTCACAGCAACGATCTCGGAGTAACTAAAATCAGTCTCTAACTGTACACGAATAAATACATATTATTTGGTAAGTTCTGTTTTGTGATCCCTGTTTTTGACACTTAAAAAACTTTTAAGCCAAAATCGTGAAAAAGTTTACGTTTTTCCAAAAATGATATTTCCAAACTTAGTTCTAACTAATAAATGTGAGTTTCATTTTCTCATCTAAAAAGTGATTCAGAACGTATAATTTTTCTCAACAAAAGTTATTCATTGAATTTGACAGTTAGAAAGAAATGTTACTATGTTCTAAGCAAAAAACAAAACTGAGTTTTCTTTGTACTAAGTAAAGTTATCTAACAATATTTTTTTGTGAAATATAAAAAGACCATACAAAGTTATTTGTAAAGAATATTTTTCTTGATTATTTTAAAACAAGGAAAAAAGTAAGATATTCTGGACTATAAAATGCAAATATTACTTTAGTTCTCGCTTTTCGAAACAAGTACAAAGTGAAAAGTTTCTAAGCAAAAGTATTTTTAAATGCAATTTACATTGATTGTTTAAATTCAAAGTCACCACATACAAACTCAAGTTCTGCTGGAATGGTTTTTAATCTTTAACAGGAACATGTTTTGAGTTATATGGTACATAAATAAACAAATGTACAATGTTTTTCAATCTGAAAGCATGACAAACTTTTGTAATGCGTCAAAAAAATCATTCGTAACAAAAGTTTTCTCTAATTTCCAAAGTTTTACATCCCTTGAAACTTTAGTCTAAACTGTAAAGAAACATTTTTGTGAAACTATAAACAAAAACCGAAAACATTTTTTGTTGTGAAAACGTTTCGTGAAAGGCGAATGGAACAAAACTTTTTTGTTAAACTGAAAACGTAAACTTTTTGGTGTGAAAACTGTGAGAAAATGGAACAAAACCGTTTGATTTTTGTAAAACTAAAAACAAAAACTGAAAACTTTTTTCTGGCCATCGAATAAAAAATAAACTTACATCGTTGAAGCAAATTCAATTGGCAGGCTAAAGCTTCACAGATCCAATGGAATATCTTCAGAAATAGCGTTAGTGAGATATCTTCACAATCTGAAACAAAGGAAAACTATTTTGTGTACTCAAAGCAGAACATGACTATACTAACAATGAAAACCAAATAACTAATTTGAGTAATTTAAACTGGTCAATAATTACGTGCAACGAACAAATGCAATCATAATTTTAAAATGTTATTCTTTTTTCCTTTTATGTAATTACTTGAAATCCACAATTGTGTTCAAGAAACCATAAGTGAAAACTAAAGAAACGCAATCACTTGTGACAAATATATTAAAAGATCGTAAGTGGATACTTTATAATCCTTTTTTCTTTATAACAATTGAAGAAATTTTATTACTTGTAATAAAAATTGTATTCAAAATTTTATTTGAAAACTTGTAAACAATTTTCAGTGACTTTTTGTGCTTGTTTTAAAAATAAGCATTTCTTGCAATAGGAAAATGCATTGAAACGTCGTAAGTGAAAACTTAATTTGCTTTTCGAAATCCAAAAGAGATGCAAGTACAACACTTTAAGAATATTGAATCAACAAAATTCAAATACTCAGAAGTCAGTATTGGACAAGAGCAACTTCACGTCTACTTTAGTCAGCGTTTAAGCTCAAATTGGAGTCCCACGCATGCGCAGTTTGAAGCGTGTATCTTTCCCATAATTCATATTCAGCGCGCATGCGCGGTTCAACGCATCTACCTCCCGCAATATCCATATTAGTTAACTGACTTCGGGAAGATTCTAGTGGTTTTTATTACATGGTATTTGTTAGTGTTTCACTAGGTAAGTGCTCTCTTTACTAATTTCATGTTTTGGGGGAGGGGTGCGACTTGACTATTGTATATTTGTTTAGATATCTTATGGTCTAAACTCTAAGACATTATATGTCTCGAGTCTGTAGGATTGTTCATTGACAAGGTGTTTTAGGGGTCCAAGAGGTGGGGAAAGGTCAGAAATGACTGTTTTATATTTCTTCGGGTATCTTTCAGTCTAAGCTTTAAAACAATATACGTCTCTGTCTATAGGATTTCTCGTAAAAAGTTGAGTTTTAGCGCCCTAGGGTGTGGGGTCCGACATGACTTGTATATTTTTCTGCTTTGCAATCACTCATGAGTGTATATTTCAAACAAGGGACTAAAATAAGTCTCTAGTAACCACCACCAGATAGTACCCCAATTCAGTTTTAAACCAAAGCCTGCTTTTTCTACTTGCCGTGCAAGGCGCTGTAAGGAGTCAAATACCGTCAGATAGTCTAAGATGGTGAGTTCAAAAGGTTGTTTGCAACGAAGTACAATTTTGAGCATGTAAGTGGCTTTTTATTATATATATATATATATATATATATATATATATATGTATATATATATGTGTGTGTGTGTGTGTGTGTGTGTGATAGGAAAGAAAAATAGTTCAGATACGCACCTCGAGTTGATTTTAGCACGATGTCGTCCTTATGGAATTCACTCTAAAGGACCGTGTAATCTGAAAGAAAAAAGTTTCATTAAATATTGATCTCTGAACTTTTTATCAATTATCTTAGTCATTCTTATATTTTTATCTATCAAATGACAATTCAACAAGTTTCCCGTTCACTATTGTCTCTGTTCAATGGTTCCGAATCCATTCTGTCTGTCTACTCATTGGTAAAAGGCTAGCATTACAATGCGAAAATCCCTAGGTTCAATAACAGTAATCAACTATGCTCTCTACTCAATGGTAAAGTCCTAGCTTTTTAAGTCAAAAGCCTTCCTATTGAACAGAGTCCTGTGATCAACAATACTAATCAACCATGTTAACAGTTTAATGGTCAATCGCTACCTTTATACCGCGGGTCAACAAGTAAAGTATGTTTTAGGATGAACCCGTTTCTAATACATGCCATCGACATACCATTTGGGAGGACCGACCATCCTAAGTAACAGTTTTCCTGCGTTTCGCGTCTATCACGTTATTTCTCATAAATACGTAAGTGCACTAAGCCATTACCGATCCTATAAAGAAAATCAAGCCATCATAGCTCGTCGTTAGGGCACTGGCTTTGTATTCTGGAAGTCCTGCGTTTGATATCAGCGGCCTGCCGTCCTGACTAAAGTTTGACGGAGTTTCTCCTCAGTCACACCGGGGAGTTATTTCTCATAAGTTCGTCAACGTACTGTCAGATATCCTATAAAAACAAATCATATCTTGTCGAGGTGGTTCAGTGGTAGAGCTCTGTTATCCGATTTTGGAGGTAATGGTTCGGTACTGGCGGTCAACCATCCTCATAGGGGGTCGTCGCCACAATAATATTTTCATCATTGGCCCGGTCGATCTCAGCTCATCAAAATCAATTCATAGACAGTACCTTGGACCCTAACGACCTGCGTACTAAAGGTCATTTTAATATGTTTAATTTCGCAATAGCTTAACGTCATTTCTCATAAGAACACTCAGGTTGCTAACCACACGAAAAATGAGTCAAAACAAGTCGTGGTAGCACACCGCTGGAGTGCTTGCTTAGCTTTCGGGAGGTGCAGGAAGCAATCCCAGTGGTCGGCCGTCCTCACTGAAGTTTTCCCTGGTTTTCACCCAGCAAATGCAAAATTGTACCTACAAAATAGGCTTTCAACACCACAATTTCCTTACATTATCCCAACCTGGGCCAAAGTTGCCTAAAGACCGTAATTTACGATAATCAAAACCAAGTTTTTTTGCTGATCCCTTGCTCCCTACAATTTGACACCGGTTGCGTTCGTCTACTCCGTATCATTACAAAGTTACTGTTTTTGGTCATTGTTGGGTCACGTCGGTCAGTCGGGGGATTCCACCAAATCTCCCATCATCTACCTGGTGTACTAATGTAAGTCACACAATGTTTCAGTATATTTCTTCTTCAAAAAATGTAAAAAATATTTGAAAAAGCACGACTACAAATTTTGTAACTAGTTTTCTAAAATATGAAAACATTACATTACAGTAATGAAAAATTATGAACTTATAACATATATGTAATTTTAATTTCACTTACCTTTAAAAATATTCAATTGATGAAACAAAGTATACACTCAACTTCTCACAGTAACACAAGATCAAAGAATGAACCTTCCTCCTTCAACTCTCGTCTACATTAGAGCGGCTGTAAGCTGCCTCGCGCAAACTTTTAAGTCTTCCGCCCAAATACCTGTTTGATGCATTCATTATTCCTCGATTATGTAAATTCGTATGCAGGTATTTTTTTATTCTTCAAAGGCGTTTCCCTAATTTAAAAGGAAAATAATAAGTGACACTTTAAAAACAAAGATCAGCAGAAGGAAGAACTACTCTGCATCCAAATAGATTTAAAGATCAGGAAAACAACATACCGCTCAAAATTTATGGCTTCCCCTAAGAAAAAGCGGGTTCCTGACACGCATAACTATTCATTGACAATTTTTCTCTTCCACATGCAAGTTTCTTAGCCACACACTCTGGAACCATAACAAAAATATAATGTATATTTTAAAGGGACAGAGTCGCACGTGATACAAGTTATTTTGTTCGTTAAATCAAAGTGTCCGCTTTGTAAAAGCATTCCACTATCGTAGAAATCAGTACGGCTACATTTACATATAAGAAAAAAGGACAATTTATGAGGAGCCGAATTTTGTTCTCACAGGTACTGTTTAAGTATCCTAAACAGCCTCTCATTATCATTTCTTCTTAAATAAGGGTCCTATACTTAAATTATATTCTCACAATCAACCAGAACTGTGGGGGAGGAACTGAAAGAACCGGCTACTTTCATTTACATTCGGCACAATTCCTTACAAACTAGAGTCAATTTATCACCAACGTTACACGCGAACATTAGCTCCAACTTTAAAGTAATTTATTGTACCAGTATAAAGAACAAATTCATGTTTCTTTTAGGAATATTCCAATTTCCCACAGTCCACCAAGGAATACCGCTGTATACGGGATTGGGTTAATTTATCATGTTCTCTTTCTTGTTTACTCCTTGTTTTAAGAAAGAAGAGGAGCTAAAAGTAATTTGCATAATAAAGTCATTAAACGCCGACGAATACCGAACGATACTACTACGCCATGCTTACAACCGTGGTGCTGTGTACTCATGGAACAAAATAGAACCAAGGTAAAATCGTCCCATCTATACGGAATCAACTTTCTGTAATAGAACGTTAAAAAACAGAGGAAAAGCATTTATGAAAGCATGAATTTAATATTATACTCTAACTATAGAAAAGGCCATGTCAGAGTACTTCTTTAGTGATGTAGGTTAGCAACTTGATCGTGCAAAATGTGGCATACATCATCTGCCCAAACGAAATGCCCAAAGGATATAAAATAAATACCAAACCAATATGCCCTTTACAGGGAAGTTCGATCTGTGGCTGAAAAGTAAATCTTGATACAGAATCTCACTGGAAGGTTGCTTGGGAATATAACGTCGTTACCGTAAGGAACCACTTAAGATAGGTATAAATATTCGGACAATTGCATTATCATAATATTTTTTTAAAATTATATATTATTCATAACTTGTAAATTAAAAAAAAATACCCACCTCAATTTTCTAGGCATCACCGTATACCCACCTAAAATTTATAAAATACGCAGATATATGGTATAGTAAGCCTGAGATGGCATTACAACAGCGAAGCCTATACTCACCTAAAAATTTAGCATTATATCCCTGACAAACACTAAGATAACATGGTCCGTCCAAGAACGCCAAGTGAGTGAGCTGCCATCCACTGGCTACTGCGACTCTCCTACAAGCAATCATGCAACTACAGGCTATGGCGCGGGTGTGGATGCTACGGTTTCTATCT
>JAGDQP010042567.1:0-16507 GCA_022664845.1 Lepisma saccharinum
TACATTAGACATATACGGAAGTAGTGCTGCCATCTTTTGTTGGAGATAGTTGCTTTACATTAACCTTCAGTCGGGGTAGTACGTTAAAATTGTAAGGTTCCCCACATTAGTTCGTCTAGTTTCTGAATTATCATGTTTTGGTACAAGTAACTTGGCATTATTGTTTCTTCTTTAATTTTATTTACGGCCTTAGGCATCTAAGGCTCAGGCCGGGATAGGAGAAGAGTTAAGGATTAGGTAAGGTGTCGGTCAGGGCCTATGTGGAAGGTACCTTCCCTGCTTTTGCCTGGTGTGACTGAGGTAAAACCTCAGTCAGGATGGTCGGCCGCTGGGATATTGGCATTACCGTGTAGTAAGATAGGACCCTTAATGTTAACTCAATATGTCTGCACATATATGGTACAGTCGGTCAATATGCTTTCCCTAGAAGGAATTTGTAGTTTGGGACTCTGAACATTTCATCTAAGAACGTGAAATGGATATTCACATCCTTCTCATAGGCAACTATACCGAGCGACGTAGCTCAGTTGGTAGAGGAGGCAATGGGTTCGATCCCAACATCCTGACTGAGGTTTTTCCCCCAGACGCACCAGACAAGTGCCGGGATGGTACCAAAAAACTAGGACCTACCTTCCAACATCGTCTCCCTCGACCCTATCTCGGGATGCCTAAAGGCCATAAATTCATTCATGGACATCCATTTTCTGGACGTGCAATGAACGTTTACAAAGCCCTTCTTACAGACATTCTTTCTGGGCATGATATGGACATCCACTTGGCATTGATCATGTCCATTTTATGGCCGTCTACTTTGTGGATGTTTATTGAATGTCAATGTCATGTCTAGTATGTCCATGAACACAAAATGGACAAACTAATCGTATTATACCGCGTATGGACGTGCAATGCACGTCATGAGCTGTTAGCGTATTTATCTGTCCTTCTCTCTTTCTTCTTTCTTTCTCTCTTTCTACGTTTCTCTCTTCTTGTCTTTTCTCTCTCTGTTTCTTTTATTTTCCCTCTTTTATTTTCTCTCTTTCCGTTTCTTTCTGCTGTTTCTCTTTCTTCCTCTCTTAATCTATTTCATTATTTTTTATTTCTCTCGCATTCTCTATTTCTCTCTTTCTTTCTGCTTTTAATTCTTTTTCTCTTTGTTCTCTCTGCTTTTCATCCTTTTGCTTTGTCTCTTTTGTACTCTTTCTCTTCCTATTTCTCTCTTTCTCTTTCTTTATGATTTTTCTCCTTCTTTGTCTTTTTCACTCTATTTCGTTCTCTCTTTGCTTCTCTACTTTTTCCTTGTATCTCTGATTGTTTCTTTCTTTCTATATTTCTTTTCTTTACCTCTTTTTCCCTCTTTCTATCCCTATTTCTTTCTTTCTCTATTTCTTGTTGTTTCTTTCTTTGTCTTTATTTCTCTCTTTCTTTCTACGTTTCTCTTTCCTTCTTTCTCTCTTTTCCTCTATTCTATTTCTTTTTACTGTCTCTCTTACTCTTTCTTTGTATCTCTATTTTTTTCTCATTCTCTCTTTTTCTGTCTACTTCTGTTTTACACGCTTTCTTTTTAACATCACTTGTGGTGTTGCTGGTTGTGAGGTGTAAATATTTTATTTAATTTTTAACCCACTTCCAGACTAGCTAGAGATATGAAACCTTTCACACAGTCCTAAAAACGATGACAAGACACGACTATGGAAACACTTTCTCTTCATGTCATTTGGGCGTAAGTGCTGCCAACCTGCTATAAGGTTTATTTTTGTAATGACACTAAAGGGGTTTATTGGATATTTTCCAATCACTAAAGATGATTATCAGTAAAAGTACAAAAACGCAGTGTTGCAAACTGTGAATATTTTACCAGGTCAACAGTGAAAATGGCGATTTTTTCCTGATCCCAATACATGTCTAAATAATGCGTGGAAATCATATTATAAAACTATTTGTTACTTTAAAAAAGGGTAAAAGAATAATATTAAAAACTGTATTCTCATATGCCTTAACTCACTGAAAACTCAAAAAATAATTTTAGAAACAACACTTATATTACTAAAATTTAAAGCTTGAAGAGCTAGTGGAAAATAATGTTCATGTTCAATCATATTTCCTCTAAGCGCTTCAAGCTTTTATAGTTAAACACTGCTTCTAAAATTATTTTCCACTCTTTAGTAGAAGTTGAAGATAAAGAATATGAGGAAACTTCTGTTTTTAAATTTTAGTACAGGTCTAATAAAATCGTGTTTTTAATATTTTCATATAAGTAGCTGGTTACCGTTTGTGTATGATGAATAAAATATGTTGGCAACACTGATAGTAGGGATTTTTTAAATGGGTTGACAACACTGTCCCAGTACGCAAATGACAAATTTATTGTGAATATGTCCTAAAGTGGGTGCTCCATAGTCTAGTGGTTAGAGCGTTGGATTCTTGTCGGCGTGGTCCCAGGTTCAATTCCCTACTGGAGTCCCAGTTTTCGGCGTCCACCTAGCGTCGTGAAGCAAACTGGGGAGTCACGTGAATAAAGACGTGACGGCCACTCGGTCTAGAAAGCCCTTAATACGCTTGTTTGTGGCCATATGGCGCGCAGTACTGACCACACTGCCGTCACTCAGGTGGACGCAGTTCCACCAACCGCGGACAGATGCCGTTGGGGCAGGCTCAGGACCTTTAGGTCTGTAACGCTCGTGGTTATTTATTGGTTATGTCCTAAAGTATTGCACAATTGAAATATCAAATCTTTGAAGTTATTTGGCAACACTGATAAGTGCGGCACATAGAGTAACTCCATGACCCGTCCCTGTAGCTAACTACCAAGTTTGGCTTGGATATGGCCACCGGTGGGCAAACAACTGGAAACTTTCGAGGATTTAAAATGAGTCGTCCAATTTCAAAACTCGATATGTCCTTTCAAAAAAATAAATAAAAAAATCAGGAAACGCAAGAAACTGTCAATTTAAAACGCCACTGTTTACCTTTTGTGTGTGTGTGTGTGTGTAAAGTTGTAACATACTAATGTGCATGTGATCACAAGATGAAACAAATCATCGACTTATATTTTGGGAGTTATTTAAGAAAAACATTTGGACAAAACGACTATGCAACAGTATTGTGGACATAACGAGTTTTGCAACAGTATGGACGTAACGAGTTATGATTCACTACGCCGGAAGAACAGAAAATGTTGATACTCGAGGATTAATTCTGTGCAGAAAACATGTTTTATTGTTACTTATTATTATAATTACAGGTTTGTTATTAAACATTCATATTGTGTTCCATACCTATATATTTTTAGAATGTTTACCACAAAGAGCTTGTTTAAGGACACAACGTAAATGTGATGACAATGTTTTGTAGGAACCACAACAATATTGTCTCTCATACAGTTATTCATGTTCATCATTGAACACAACACTGGTGCCTCACACAATTAGTTCTTCAGTAGCATCAGTCAAATCACCCACATCAGATTCAATGTCAGGTGTTTCAAGCAATTGCTCTTGCTTGCTCTTCAAAAAGTTTTTTTGAAGAAATGGAGTTTTTCTTGCTCAATCCAAGAAGGTGCAAAGAGTTTTGTCGGTAATGTTTGTAAGTCTTTATTTATTTATTTTCAAGGGGATACCTTTATCCAGAACTGTTGGTTTGATGTTTCCTATGAATTTGCCACGTTTCAGAATGCTCATTCCTTCTCCGAAATCAGTGTTATAACTCATTTCGCCTCGTATAAGACATTTTCCTGTTCTTGTTTTTTGTATTACAATGCGTTTGGAAGCTTGAAGTGCCATTGGCTTGGATCTTCCAAAACTTGAGAAACGAACTTCTTCCAGTTCCAGGCGATTCATAGATGCATGATTTCTAAAAATGTCCACATAATCCTTATCGGTCAGCAATGTTGTGTACTTCTTTACCTCGGACTCTATGCGACCAAAAAGCCTGTCTGGTGGTATGAAGGAATGACCAATAACAGGGAATATCAAAGTTAAGCTCTGTATGAAAGAAATTCAAATTCTTGTAATACAAATTGATGCTCCTCTACAATCGAACTGTATGTCTTGAACGTTATCTGAACAACGGGAACGCGGGAATTAATCAACACATTACGACAATGTGTGCAGAACAACCAACCTATGAAAAACTCCAAGCTAGAAATACCAACTTCTAAACCAATTTTCAAGATAATAAGAAGTCTTTTGTCAGAGCAAGATGATTAAATGCTCATTTCATGATTGATTTCACAAAATAGACAAGACAAAACGCGTTTTGTACCAGTATACCGTGATAAAGGAAACTGTGTACAGGACAAAACGAATTATGCACCAGTTTTACATTCTGGACATAACTGCTTATGAAACAGTAGGGATGATGGACAAAACGAGTTCTGCAACAGTTCCATTTTTTCGAGACTAATTCTGATCGGGATAAAGTGAAATATGCAACGATTTTCTTCTGCCATATTGTCCGCAGTGGTTGAAAGACCATTATAATTTAAAAAAAGACAAAACGTGTTTTGCAACTGGACGACTCAAATATCTTAATAACCTTCGCCTGAACCTAAAGAGCACGCATGAAAAATTGGTTGAAATCAAGGAACGAATGTAGATTTGCAAAACTAAGGGACAGACAAACTAACTCTCCATTTTATTATATAATATTTATAATTTTTATGTCCATTTCCCTGACTCTTTGTCTTTACATTGTAAACTTTATTTTGTATTGGCCATTCTAGCAAATTTTGATTTCGGCCTGTCACGATTATCATCTGAAGGTTAGCCGCGTGAATCCACAAACATCCATGTCCTTGCGGGATTCGAATCAGTGACCTGGCCTAACGCCTCAGAGACCACACGGATGCCTGGTCACCTCTTTGTCCTTAGTTTTTAACTGGTACTTTAAAGTGTGTGGGAAAGATAAGGAAATAAAAAAAAACAATTAATTAATTACTCACTTATTGCTCTGTTATCCATAGGAATCATAATATTCCTACTTGATATGAAATAACAAACATTTTGGACGAGTAATTGGCCTATCATGACGCGAAAAGTGACTCCCACGCGTTGACTATTATGAGAGTTTGGCCCTTACTGAAAGATTTTCTTTAAAAATTATTATTATTTTGCCTTAGTTCATCATTTTATTAGGAAGTCGCTGGATCGAATCGGCAGCCAAATTGAAGAACATAATTAAGACACGCAGGAGTTTTCAAACGCAGAAAGCCTACTACGTACGTATATAAAATAGGGCAGACATCGTTTCTTCAAAAACAACTTGGTTAATCTAACCTTCTTGCTTTCAGGTTCACATGACGAATTTCAAGTCATTGCCCATTGTGTGGGTGTCTATCCTCATCTATATAATAGTCTGTGATGTAGATAAAAAAAAAATTCCTCAAATTTTTTTCGTGACATATCCGGAAACATCCAGTTGGTTCCTCTCCAATTCCTTCAGAAATTACAAATAAGCTAAATTAATAGTTTTTTTTTTTTTTCAAAAAAATACTATTAATTTTTTATAGCCCAGCATCATTGTGTTCATGCGGATAAAGCAATTAAATTATCAGTTAACACTGTATCCAATTGGGCTATTCACTGCCCAACTTTTCCGATGGTGGCAGCACCAGCACTCGCTATCCGTTCTCCTATAAAAATAACATTGCAGGAACGAAGCGTTATTTACAATTAAATTATAACGTTCGAATCGTGAAGAAAAACATTTCAAGAATCCTTTCCAGCCAAGAATGGTTTTATGAATACTCAACTAGGACCCTCTAAAATCTCTTAAAGAAGAAATGAGAAGACGACATGTTCTGGTTGTAATGTAGCTTCGATGAAATGTTGAGTCGAAATTACGAGGGCTATGGTGGTCATCCTGAAACAACGTTAACTGTGTGTTACGAAAGCTCGTTTCTTTTTCTCCGTAGAAAATTGTGTGTGTTCGGTACTGTTTTCTATTCCCCCTTCTTACACGCTTTATATTAACTTGTTCTGTAAATCATCTCTGGTACAAATCTCGTAATTGTATAAGGAAATGTATAATATATATAGTAAATTACAATACCTTTATATTTTCGTAAATACAAATAATGGAAAAGAGAAAATAGTAAAGATGTATTTCTAGAATTTTAGTATGATACATTATATAGTTCTTAACTACAGATAAAAAAAGCAAGTACAGTAAAATTCAAAATTTAACATTAGCTCCATCTACTGGCGATTGCGGGAAATATTTTTTTTAGACTAATGTTATTTACCAATACACACCCCACTCGAATTAAATTCAAAATACTGCAAGAAATAATATTATTGAGTATATTTACTTTCCTTGTTAATATGCTAATCAGAAATAAACAATAAAACAACAAACTTTTTACTAAAAAGTTAAAAATAATAAATTTATGAATCGGAAAACAAAAGCGTGGGTGCCCTTTCTTACCCTATCATAAAATCATAAGATCTAAGAGCACCCACGCTTTTATTTTCCGATTGATAAATTTATTATTATTTTTTTTTACTTTTTAGTCCATCTTAAAAAAGCGTGTTTCTTTAATTCTTTCTTATTTATTTTTTTAGTATATGGAAAAAGTGTCTACACAGCGACATGCGCTCAATGGTTACCTAGCACTCTAAGACTAGGGGCTATGATAATGCGATACTATCCAGTAATTTATATATGAATTTTAACATCTTTAAATGAGCAGGGGCAATAGCAAACAGGTTATCTCCCAGGATTTTATTTTGGGGGTGCAAGAAGAGTCGAAAAAATTTCTATCAATTTTAATCCGTAAACATTTTTTAATTGGGAGGTGTGCTAGAGAATTTTGGGGGTGATATCCTTCTTTTTTTGGGGGGTGGTGGTGAATATAGCAGAATCCTGATAGCAAAGTTTCAATTTTGATCCCCCTTCAACCCCTTGGGTTGTACAAAAGTTTATATTATAAACGACACATTATAAGACACTATTAAATGAGGATATTTACTTACGAGTCCATTTTTACATTAAAAACTTATGGGCCTAGATAGTTTTCAACGCGTAACTTAAAGAATCATTAGCGATTTTGTTCATCAGTTAGTGCTTTACGCAAATATACTTGTACACGCCCTTATACATTATGTGCAGAGTCAATACAAACATAAGCGAGATTGTATGTTTTGTGTACTGATTCTGTCAACCCTCGTGTGGGGGGTGTCACCTCCCAAATTCTAGAGTACACCCCCAACTTAAAATTATTACGCTCAAAAATACATAGAAACCGTGCAAAATTCCACTTACACCCCTCGCAAGTTTGACTTTACACCCCTCCAAACTGAAAATACTGCTTGAATCGGGAATGTCGACAGCAGTGGCCGTTTGGTGTAAGGTGTTAGGCCAGTGTCTTCAAAGTTCTGGTACCGAACGCCTTTCTGGGATTGGGATATGGATGCTTGTTGGTTTTAGATACCTAACAGATAACGCAATCGAGTCCGGCCGAAATCATTAGTTACTAAAATGGCTCAAAATGCATAATTTGCTAAAGATTTACAAATCCACCGTTCGCTTTGTTCGATTTTGTCCCTGCTCATAACTGTCAATTTCACTACCACATTCCTCTTCGGTACCTATTGAGTTTACATTTTCTTATAATAAATAGTAGTTTGTAGAGAACAGTCATACACAATTTGTGCGGTAATCACAATAACGTGTTTTTCATGCGAATATTGTGATTGGATTCGCCATTTCCTCACAACATTTAACGAAATTATGCATTGCATTTTATATCAATGGTGAGGAAAACGGTTACTTAGTCCTATATATTGCAACCGTACAAGTATACATATAGGGTATTACGTACTCGAGCGTTCTTCTCCCATCCGATCTTGCATGGCCTGCCCATCTTAGCTGTCGTGATTTCATTACATCTACAACATTGGGTGACTCGTACAGTCCGTGAAGCTCTTCGTTACGCAGTCTCCTCCATTCTCCAGTTATCTGGTCCCGTTTCGGCCCGTATATCTTTCTCAAAACCTTATTTCCAAACACTCGTAATTTATGTTCATCTGCTAGGGTCGTACTCCAGTTTTCGCACCGTAAAATATTACCGGTAGAATAACCGTTCTGTATATTTTCAATTACAACTTCCTTGATATTAATCGCGAGTTTCTGGACTAAATAGAAACATGCATTTCCCGATACTAAACGACTTCCGACTTGTTATTATGTACTTTGTTTTCTCTATGTTTACTTGTAGACCTATCTCATCGCACGCTTCTACTAAAACATCGGCGTTACTTTGTAGTGCCTCTACATCGTCCTCTATTAAATCTACATCATCCGCGTACACGAACAGTTGATTCAAGCCATTCAACGTTAGACCCTTTTTGTGGTCTTTTATTTTTAAAATCGCATATTCTAAAGCAAAGTTAAGCAGTAGTGGTGACAAGGCATCACCTTGTTTCAATCCGTTGCGAATCTTGAAACTATCTGACATATTATTACCTATCCGTATTATTACTGCTCTTGTGGTCGCTCATACATATTTTCACAAGTTGAAGAAGTTTCTTCGCAATTCCAAATTGTACCAGAATACTGTATAACTTTTCCCTTTTAATAGAATCATAAGCTTTCTTAAAATCAATGAACAGTCCCATTGTATTCCCATTTCTTCTCCAAGATTTGTCTCAAGGCGAAAATCTGGTCCAACGTGGATTTATTTATTCTAAATCCACATTGGTGATCTCCAATTCTTTCATCAACGTATACGCTTAGGCGAGTAAGCAATATATTACTCAATACTTTGTAACACGTTGGGAGTAACGAGATTCCGCGGTAATTATTACAGTCCGATTTATCACCTTTTTATAAACCGGAACTATTATTGTGGTTTTCCATTACTTTGGAAGCTCCTCCTTTCTCCATATAACACATGAATTTATGAAGTTCCTTGATTAGTGCCGTTACTCCTGCTTTAATTAATTCGGCTGGAATATTGTCTATTTCTGGTGATTTGAAAATTTTCAATTTCTTTATCGACATTTCGACCTCGATCTCGCTAGATTCGGGTATCCACGGTTCTGCGGTATAGATTTCAAATTCCTCTGTTTGTTCTCCGTTGTGTACATTAAGAAGTTTGTCGAAATAACTTTCCCACACAACGATAATTTTAGGCGGATCCGCTTCAAGATCTCCACGGTCATTTCTAATCATCCCTATCCTCGGCTGGTAACCTTTTCTCAACAAGTTTACCCCTCGTATAGATCTCGTATGTTATATGTCTTCCCGTTTTCCTCTATCTCCTGAATCTTCTGCGTCATATATTCTCGCTTTTTGTTTCTGAATCTGCGTGTGGCGTTGCGTTTCGCGTTACTGTAGTGGTTGGTATTTGCTTCGCTTTTATTAATAAACCATCTCTACCTGGCTTGTTTTCGTTTCTCATGAAGTTTAAAGCATTCTTCATCAAACCAAGGCTTATTTTTCTGTTGTTTCTTCTCACCTGCACGTTCCTTCGCTGCGCCCTTCACTGTATCACGAATTGCCTCCCGCATCTTACTTACATCAATTTCATCTTTATTACTACTCGACTCGGCTAAGATTTCGAACCTATTTGAGATTTCGAGTTGGTAGTCTACTTTTACGTTTCGATTATATCTAATCTTTTAACTTCGAGTTTAAGTTGTTTTGATCCTTTGCTTTCTCTGTTCGCGATGCATAACTTTCCCCCACACTTTTGTGGTGTCATTTTCCGCTCCTCTGTAAGACCTTACGTCCATTATGTTGGTGTGTCTACTAATACATGATCGATCTGGTTGAACGTCTTGACATCTGGAGATACCCATGCGTATTTGTATATGTCTTTGTGCTGGAAGTATGTGCTCTTTACTAATAGGTTTTTCGAGATCGCGAAAGTTATGTCTTTCTCCATTGTGGTTGGTGATTTCGTGAAGGCTGTTTTTGAATATAGTAGGTCTATATTTTTCCTCCCTACCTACCTTAGCGTTGAAATCACCCAACACAATTTTCGAATTATATTTCGGTAATCGGTAAAACAACCTTTATAGCTCCTCGTAAAATGTATCTTTGTCGTTATCATTAGCCTTCTCGGTCGGAGCATAGACACATATTAAAACCGTGTTGCACCATCGGGTACGTATCGTAACGTACGTTAGTCCTTCGTTTACGAACACTATATTCTGAACCGCAGTAAGGATACTGTTATTAATGAGGAACCCTGTTCCGAAATCGTGAGACTGTGTTCGCCCCGTAGTAGAAAGTGTACTTGCCCTGTCGGATGCTATCTTGACCCTCCCACCGGACTTCTTGTATCGCTAATAATATGTCCAGCTCGTACTTCTCGGTCTCGCGTACTGCCACCTGAAGAGCTCCCGTTTTGTACGACGATCGTACGTTCCACGTTCCTATTCTAATGTCTTTCTTAATCCTGGTCTTGGAGCCCCTTGAAGCTGTCCCCGGCCGGAAATCCAAATGAGGGACTAGTTTACCTCCGGAATATTTTACCCCAGGAGAATCCATGAACCATCTGTTACTATTTCTTGACATTATTTAGCGTTGTAGAGTTGTCAACTCTACGACCTCGCAGTAAAGGCAGACATTCAAGATGTCGTCCTCTGTTCATCTCTGAGTCTTGCCGATGTCATTCATATTCAGCCTCGGCAGATGCTTTTTCCCCTCACCATTATATTTTTGTTCGGCGTTATCTTACCCTAGTCTATGTAGATTCCCCTACTAACTGCAAGGCAGCAGTACTGGTTTGGGTCCGCACCGGAAAATTTCCGGTACACACCATATCTCGTCGGCATTCTCCTATCTGCCACCTGCGCCTGGTGGGAAATCAGCAACTCCAACGGGATATAAGTACATAAAAAATGAGACTTGGCTATCAGGATTGTGCTATATCCCCCCTCCCCCCCAAAAAAGAAGGAGGATGTCAACCCCAAATTCTCGAGCACACCTCCAAATTAAAAAATGTTTGCCGTTTAAAATTGATATAATTTTTTCCAACTCTACTTCCATCCCCTAAATAAAATCCTGAGAGATAATCTGTTCGCTATTTCCCCTGCTCATATAAAGATGTTTAAAATCTTATATAAATTACCGGTACCGGATAATATCGCATTATGATATCCCCTACTGCGAAAGTGCTAGGTGACCATTGAGCGCATGTCGCTGTTTATAGCCCTTTTTCTATATACTAAAAAGTGGAATAGAAAACAGTACTGGTAATACACAATTTTGTACGGAGAAAAAAAAACGAGCTTCCGTAATCTCAGTTAACGTTGATTCTGGGTGAACACCATTGTCCTAATATTTTTGATTGAATATTTCATCGAAGTTACATTACAACCAGATCACGTCGTCTTCTCATTTCTTCTTTAAGAGATTTTAGAGGGTCCAAATTGAGTATTCAGAAACCGTTCTTGGCTGGAAAGGATCCTTGAAATGTTTTTCTTCACGATTAAAACGTTATAATTAAACGTCAATACAATAAAAAATATTTACGGGAAAAATTGTAAATAACGCTTCATTCCTGCAATTCTTATGGAAGAACAAAAGAGAAGCGGAAAGCGAAGTTTGGGAGCGGTGGTGCTACTACCTACAAGTAGCTTTCACTAAACAACCCCACTGTTTCAAAACTTTAACTGGCTTTGTCCTTATGGGGAAATGGCCATGGAAGTTTTTTTAATAGTTATAAAGTGTGAGATATGAATGAACGTTAGCATTTTAATATCCATGATCATAGAAATCTTAATTAGGACATTTTGCTAAATATTCTCTGTTTAATGTCTTTGGTGAAAAAGAAACATCGAACTAAAAAATAGTTGATATACTTCATTCAATACTTGTGACTAGCGACAGGAAGAGCGAATTGTGAAAACACGAGTTAATCGTGTGTGCAATAAATAATCCGTACCTGACTTACCTAACCTCCACATGCGTTTGTTCACTAATTTTATTAAATTTCCTAATGCGTTTATACGTACAAAAAATGAATTGAAAAGGGATCTTAAAAGCACGCTTTTTTAAGCAAAGAAAAATGGACTAAAAGTAAAAATAATACATAGGATTAACCTTATGAATCGGAAAATAAAAGCGTGGGTGCTCTTAGATATTATGATTTTATGATAAGGTAAGCAAGAAAGAACATCCACGCTTTTATTTTCTGATTCGTAGAATCATTATTTTTTACATTTTAGTCCATTTTTCTTTGCTTAAAAAAGCGTATTTTTTAAAAAAATATCTCTTTTTATCTTTTTTCTATATTAAGAGCTTCGCACATCCGAATCCTAAACTGGTCTGCAACTAGTCAAAACCCATCATCGCTGCAGACTAGTATTTATTTTAGGATAAAGAAGTCCATATTAAATAATTATATTTTAATTAATTACAGTTAACTGGATTATTCTGTCGTATATCTAATGATTAAATATTGTTTTGTCGTCAGAAGCAAGCAAGTTTACAAAATTTAAAAGAAGTCGGATAATGAGAAGTGGGTTAAAAATCAATTACAAGATTTGTACCAGAGATGAAACATTATTACAGAATAAGTTAATATAAAGCGTGTAAGAAAGATAAAAGTTACTTTCATTAAGAAAAAATCAAACTAAACTACACCAGGATTGGATTCCGGGTTCCTTGGATTAGCTTTCCGACATGATACCAATAAGCTAAATTGGCAACTAGAAGCACCTGCTTGGAAGTAATATTTACTTTTAAGGAGTAATGCGCATGCGCGAGAACGGCTCAGCCACGTGCGCTCTTCCTGTCGCTAGTCGCAAGTCGTTCAATGGAAGAGCTTCAATGTTAAGGATTTTTATGTTTTATGAAGATTTATCTGGATGTTTTAAGTACTGCTTTCTGGAATAAGTATGTTTAATGCTAATACTTATGAACAGTTAGGATCAAAGCAGGTAATGATTATGTAAGATATGTATGTAAACTAACAATGTCAGCATTCATAGTTCTTGACGATTGTTTTGCACAACATTACTACTTGGTTTGTGTTTTCTATATTTATGTGTTAATGCATGCTCTTGGAAACTTGAAATCAGTTGGTACAAGGGCAAGAAGTATATGTTAATAAATAAAGATAAAATGAATTGAATGGACGGTAACAAGGAAGTATATGTCATCCGAATGTTCTTCGCCTATCAGCTGTTCGTTTGGATCATACACGCCTAATGTACCATTAATTAGACCAGACCAAACCAGGGAACTTGAAGTACTGTATGTCTGATTGTGCCTAATACACGGGATTATCTTATACTTGATAATAATTGTTAGAGGAGAAAACTAAGTGCATGCTATTTATTAATAACACATGAACGCTAATCTGAACATATGGAAATAGGCTAACTATACCTAACCTAATCTAGCCTGATCTAATGGAAACTAATGTTAGAGTTGTGAAATTCATAACAGCTTTGACATCATAATTAATGAATATAACAGAGCAGAGTTGTGTGACTTATTTAGTAGTTAGAAGTTGTTATGTGTGTATTTCGGCTACCGTATATAATTTTACATCAGACAAAAAGTTTACAGAGTAGAAAGGGAATCCGAACGAAAGAAACAGAAAGTAATAAATAGTAAGCAAATCTTAAATCGAACTTAGAAATCATCAAGCTATACGTAACGCCAAGCTAGCAGTAGCGCCAAGTTATAGAGGCCCGAGGGACCCGAGCCCACCCAGTAATTTTCCGTGTATTATTATTTATTTATTAACAAGATGCATGGTTGATTGCTTATTTAAAAACATGTTACGGACACAGTTTACTACGCATAATTTACTTCATGAATACGAACCCTAAAGCATGTCTCTTAGTTTTACTTGCTCTTATAATGTTCCATCAAAGACGTCCAGAAATCCCCATTTAGTCGGGACTGTTCTTTTACTTAAGTCCATGTCTCGACATTTTCTGGACCTAAATCTGCGAGACCATTCAATATTTTACAAAAGTTTACGCCTGTGACAAGGAAAGTATTTGGGATCGAACAGGAATTGTTTATAAGAACCCCAATGCTGAGCAGAGAACGCGTTTGTCCGCTTGAGGGCGTTAAAGTTTGGAACAAGGGGGAGATAGCTGCTGCAATGACTCCTGCAGTTTTGGTTTGAACAGAAACTTATTGCTCAAAATATCTACATGAACATACCTGACCAGGGAGTACGCTACCCCCCCCCCCCGACACCCCTCTAACACCCTCCCTAGACTTCGACAACACCCCCCTAAGGAAAATTTCTGAACACCTTTCGCGAGATTTAATAGTGAGAAATTCCTGGAATTTCGATTTACGAAGACTGCAGTTATGGTAATACACAATCAAATCTTGGTAGTAGTTTTGCATTTATTCCGAAGAAATAGCTTCTTCTGGGCTACATTCCTTTGTCACCTTCCAAAAATCCATCAGCAGCAAAAGAAATGAGGCAGGAAACAATAAACATCCCCGTATGAAAGCATCTGTTTGGTGGCTGCCCCCTGCAGTGTTAGAGTGCAGAGATGATGCTCACTTCAGATGCACTCATTATCTATTAAGTTGTTTTGTGTGCATACTGGAAAGGGCGGAACGCCTCACAATGAAGAGGAGAATTATTGAAACAAAGGAACGAAGTTTAGGAGCTCGTACATATGCATTAATTTTTCTAATTTAAGTGAATCTTTGCTTCATAACTAAATTAATGGAAATAAAAGTAAAAGTGTTTACAAACTTGATGCGCCGACCTTTCCAATACCTAACTCTGTGTTCTTCAGGGTTTGATTTCATCATACTCTCATTCATTCAAAAGAAAACAGGTACAATTCATCTATGTCAACGCTAACGAACATTTTGTGAAACAGAAGCGATATGAAATGAATCACCGAGCGGCCGTGGCTCAATGCTTTGGAGTTGGCTTCGCATTCCGGAGGTCCAGGATTCCATTCCTGGAGACGGCCATCCTGACTGAAGTTTTCAACTCTTATCAGGCAAATGCCGGGATCATATGTTATTTCAAGGCTATGTCCGTTTCCATCCAATTTCCTTTCCCATTGTTCATGCTTCTTGTTGTTGCTAAGCTCCAATGTAAAATACCCTCCGAGTTGTATACGGAGATACCAGAAATAAAGAAATCTTAGGAAGTGTTGACGCTGCTGGACTTGTAGTTTAAGCACGTGATGTTTAGACATATGCTCACATATACAGCTACAGATAGACCACAAGTGGCTGGAGACAAAGTCATACGTTTCCCTACTTAGGTGCCAGTTAAATAAGGTATCATTCAAACACTCACTCATTTGTGCCAGACTTCGGTACTCGAACTCGTGACGTACAGACTAGCACAAACACACGTATAGACAGACAATAATTAAAAGAGCTTTCTTTTTTGTTATCCTGAACGTGTTACGTTGTCGCTAAAGATAAAAAGAGTCCTGAAAAATTTTCCTTAGTCAAGGTAGTATGACACTGGCTACATAGTTTTTGCGATTTCTTATTTAACTCCACTCCCAGATGAAATTATTAGCACCGAAGTCCTGCGTGCGCTTTCTCTTATTTATATTGGAACTGACAATATTTGAAATTCGAAGAGTAAAGATAAGAGAAACTGCGGTAGTCAACATTTCATCAAGCAATCGGGATTTTTGAAAATTTTAATATTTCATTAAATTTAATATTTTAATAGCCACGGGTCGTGCATGCAGGCGTTAGGGCAACGACTCGAAGGTTCCGGGTTCGAGTCCTGGTAGGGGCATGGGTGTTTGTGGATTTTAACTTGGTGAAAAGGATCGAATCGTGACGGACCGAAGTCAAAAGTGTTACTAGACTGTCCCATAGAAAATAAAGTTTTTACGTGCATGAAAGTAATAGTGACATCCAGTACTTGTAATCTTTGGCGTGCTGGAACTCATTACAAACCATTGACTATTCACCAGTTTCTGTTAATTATGATTCGCCACTTTCTTTCAGAGTTTATACGGTTCGAAAATCGAAACGGGAGGGCATGCCGTGCCCCGTGGTCCAGTCAGGATGAGTTTCTGGGTTGGCTCCCGGATATCCACATGGTTAACGTTCTCGCCCTTTGTGAGGGAGGTTCCGGGTTCGATTAGCAGAATTTTGATACTTATCCAGTATCGTGATAAATATTAGGGAGACACTTTGAATACAAAAACGAGCAAATTGGTATCATGGGAGCCAAAGTACAACTGCGACGAGAGCCGATGCGCTGACTATGTACTACCCAACGAAAAGCCGTTTGAATTTTATTTTATTTATGGCATTCAAGCATCTCAGGTTCAAGTCGAGCTAAAAGCCGTCTAGCACACCTTGGCGCTCGATGGAATGTCGTACCATTAGTTTGGGTTTGAGTTAGTAGATATGATTTTAGGTGTTAGAAACGTCAGTGTGGTAAATTTCTGCATGGTTTGAAAAAGAAACGAGATCAAGAGTAATATTTTCTCGTCGTGAAAGTTTAAAGAATTTTATTCAAACGTCCATCAATGCTTTGGTTTGTAGCGACAGAAAAACGAAAAATAGATACCAGAAACGTTCCTCC
>JAGDQP010042568.1:0-10467 GCA_022664845.1 Lepisma saccharinum
GTCAGATCCAATGATTGAACAGGATTCTGAATGTGCTACTTAATTGATAATGTTTATGGTTGTTGTTACAAACAAATAGTGATCAGCTGTAGTCTTTCTTGATATAGAATTGTGAGTGAATACTGGCAAGATATAATTGTATTTTATACGTGTAATGAATAGCGTTTAGAGTTTTTATAAGGAAGTAAACGTTTAACAGAATATGTACTTCAAAATGCATGGAATGTTTCTTGATTACCTTTAGGATGGTTATGCCTATAAACTGCGATTAGATTGTAACTACTATTAGCACGCCAGATCGAACAGATAATGTTTTGTGCATGCCTAATACACAATGGTAGGCATCTGTATGTGAATTTAAGTGGATAACTGTATTTGACGTACTGTTTCCTATGAAAGTAAAGAACGCTCTTTTCTTGGGAACACTATTGATTTTGTTCTACTTGATTCATAGCTGTTATGACTAATCTCTATACGGCCATACTTCGTCATTCTTTCCTTTTATATAATAAATATTTTAACATAATGATGATAATAATGAAATTGATGTAAGTAAGATGTGGGTGGCAATTCGTGAAACAATTAAGAGCGCAGCGAAGGAACGCGTAGGTGAAAAGAAACAACAGAAAAACAAACCTTGGTTTGATGATGAATGCCTTAAACTTCATGAGAAACGAAAACAAGCAAGGCAACGATGGCTAAGTAATAAAAGCGAAGCAAATACCAACCACTACAGTAACGCGAAACGAAACGCCACACTAGGGTTCAGAAACAAAACAGAAGATTCAGGAGATTGAGGAAAACGGGAAGACAAATAACATACGAGATCTATACAAAGGGGTAAACTCGTTAAGAAAAGGTTACCAGCCGAGGTTAGGAATGATTAGAAATGAACGTGGAGATCTTCAGGCGGATCCGACTAAAATTGTCGATGTGTGGAAAAGTTATTTCGACAAACTTTTTAATGTACACAGCGGGGAACAAACAGAGGAATGTGAAATTCATACCGCAGAACCGTATATTCCCGAACCTAGCGAGATCGAGATCGAAATGTCGGTTAAGAAATTGAAAAATTTCAAATCACCAGGAATAGACAATATTCCAGCCGAATTAATTAAACAGGAGGAACGGCACTAATCAAGGAACTACATAAATTGATAAGTGCTATATGGAGAAAGGAGGAGCTCCCAAAGGAATGGAAAACATCAATAATTGTTCCGATTTACAAAAAAGGCGATAAGTCGGACTGCAATAATCACCGCGGAATCTCGTTACTTCCAACCTGTTACAAGGTATTAAGTAATATTCTGTTAACACGCCTAAATGTATACGTAGATGAAATAATCGGAGATCACCAATGTGGATTTAGAAGAAATAGATCCACGTTGGACTAGATTTTTGCTTTGAGACAAATTTTGGAGAAGAAATGGGAATACAATGGGACGGTTCATCAGCTATTCATTGATTTTAAGAAAGCATATGATTCTATCAAAAGGGACAAGTTATACACTATCCTGATACGATTTGGAATTCCGAAAAAATTGGTGCAACTAGTGAAGATGTGTCTCAGCGACCCCATAAGCAGAGTACGGATAGGTAATAATATGTCATAAAGTTTCAAGATTCGCAACGGATTGAAACAAGGCGATGCCTTGTCACCACTACTGTTTAACTTCGCGTTAGAATATGCGATTTTAAAAATTAAAGGGGACAAAAAGGGACTATCATTGAATGGTTTGAATCAACTGTTTGTATACGCGGATGATGTAGATTTAATAGGGGACGATATAGATGCACTACAAAGCAACACCGATGTCTTAGTAGAAGCGTGCGATGAGATAGGTCTACAGGTAAACATAGATAAAACAAAATACATGATAACAAGCCGAAGCACAGGGAATGAAGGAATTAAAAACATAAGAATTAGGGATCAGGTCATAGAGAAAGTAAACAAATTTAAATACTTGGGAGCATACGTAACAAGCAAAAATGAGGTCACGGAAGAAATAAAAAGTCGCTTAGTATCGGGGAACGCATGTTTCTATTCAGTCCAAAAACTTCTAACATCGCGATTAATATCAAGGAAATTGAAATTAAAAATATACAGAACGGTTATTCTGCCGGTAATACTTTACGGTTGCGAAAGTTGGAGTACGACCCTAGCAGATGAACATAAATTACGTGTGTTTGAAAATAAGGTTTTGAGAAAGATATATGGGCCGAAACGGGACGAGATGACTGGAGAGTGGAGGAGACTGCATAATGAAGAACTACACGGACTGTACGATTCACCAGATGTTGTAAAAATAATGAAATCGAGACGACTAAGGTGGGCAGGCCATGTAGCTCGGATGGGGGAAAAACGAAGATTACATTCTATCCTGGTTGGAAGGCCCGATGGAAAGAGGCCATTGGGAAGACCGAGACGTCGTTGGGAGGATAATATTAGAAGAGATCTTCGAGAAGTAGGTCTTCGTGATGAAAATTGGCTTGATACTGCCCAGGATAGAATCCAGTGGCGAACGTTTGTTACTGCGGCGATGAACTTGCGAGTTCCATAAGCCATAGAGTTAGTTAGTTAGTTAGTTTAGTTAGTATAATTAATGTTAAATTTCAACCAATTTCTTAATTATTATTTTTATTTTCTCCATACTCGTGCTTCAGTTTGTACCTTCGTTTCAAATGCGGTACAATTATTTTTTTTGTCTTTATCCTTGTATTAACTCGTCTTTTTAAACTTGTCATTGTGTGCATGTGTTATGGGTGTGGGTGTATTTGGGGGTTGGGGTGGAGAGTGTTCTAAATTGGGTCTGTATCGATAAAGTGGGAAGGAAGGGAAAGTTAGAAGAGAGATAGATTCATTACAATATGGAATAGTTCATGTATTACTAATATTATTGTATTCTTGTCGTAGTTGTAGGCTGTGTGTGTATTGTGTCTGTATATATGTTTTATCAACTTAGGATTTAGTATTTATGTGTATTTTTATTCTGACATGTAAATTATGTATCATGGTTGAGTGGAAGACAAGGCTATCAGCCTTAACTGTTGCCATGTAAAATAAAAGTCTAATAATAATAAAGTGTGAAGAGAAAGTGCGATTAAAGATTGCAAATCATAGTTACAAGTGCTGTAGAGAGACATGCTGTCCATAAATAACTGGTCAGAAAGTAATTGGTTAAATATACATACCTTCAATCATTCATCCTGGTATAAGCACCCTGGTCAAAGTAAAAAAAAAATACTGAAAATAGTAACCTTCAATTCTTCACAATAAATAATGTACCAATTTACAAAGTCACTGCTACAAAAGATAAGGATGTAATTTTCAACTCAGATTTAAATTGAAATGAGCAATCAAACAAAACTAAGCATATGGCTTATCGAAATCGCAAGAAATCGTTCACCACTCGATTCTACCTTGAACAACGTGAAGACAGCTTTCATCTTGAACATCTACTTCTCGACCATTGCTTTTAATATTGTCATTCCAACGGCGTCTCCGTCTTCCCAACGGTCTCTTGCCATCCGTTTACTAATAACGTTGGTATCTAATGTTCATTTTGCAATACTGGAGCCAAATAAACTGCCGATCCTAGTCCTAATTTCATTATTCGAATAATACTTGCTGAATCATACACAATGTGGCGTTATTCATTATCGAATCTGCTCCATTCTCCGATTGTCTTTTTTTGCATTTCGAGCCGTATATTTTCCCCGAAACCTTACTCTCAAATATCAAATTTCTGTTCATTCGGCATCGGCGCACTCTAACTTACATAACCAAAAATATTACTGGTGTATTAATTGCGAGGTTACAAGTTTCCGGACTTAATAGAATATGAGTTTTCCGTACCTAGGTTTCTTTTTTATTTCTTATGTGACTTCATTCTTAATTGGTACATATTATCCCAAGGATTTAAACTTTTTTTTTCTAAGATCTCATTCTTAATTATTATGTCTAATATCCTATGCCCTATTTGTTTTGGGTTGCCGCTATGATTTTTTTGTCCATGTTAACCTGCAGATCAATCTTTTCTCAAGCTTATATTCTAATACGTCGGCGTTACTTGGTACTGAATATATAAATACGCGTATTAATCTACACCATAATTGTTAAAGAACAGTTTGCTCAATCCAGCCATTGATAGGCTATTTTTTGTACAACTTTATATTTTTATTACATATTCTAAGTCATCTCAGATAGTAGTGGTGGAAGTGCATCACCTGGGCTCAATCCGCTGCAAAACTTAAAACTATCTACGATATTATTATTTATGTTTGTGTGTTCTGCTTATAAGATCGCTTAGACATGACTTTACTAACTAAACAAATTTATCGGAATTCCAATTCATGCCTGGATATTTTATGGATTATGCCTTTGGACACAATCGTATGCTTATCTAAAGTCAATAAACAATTGTGAACATTTTATTCCCACTTCTTCTCTCAGTATTATTATTACACTCAGATGTATAGCTATTTTATGAACGGTAACTATTTCTGAGGTTTTCCATTCCTTGGAAACCTTTCCTTTCTCCATATAGCACTTATCAATTTATGTTGTTCGCTGACTTGTGCCGTTCCACCCTCCAGTGTATAAAACCTAGCATTTGGTGGCCAAAAGACCACCAGGATAATTCTGTGAGGGCCACTGTAATCACGGGTGGCCTAATATAATAAATTACATATATAATGATGCACCATAATATTGGATTTAGCCAAGAGCTATGAAGAATTAGTAAAGAAAATAATGTACACGCTGTACCAAGATAAAATGCAAGTAGTACCAAAAATATATTTTCTAACACACCCGGTTTAAAGTATTTTACCATTTAACGCTCGTCTGCGGTCGTTCAAAACCCCAGAGGTTAAAGCATATTCATAATTAGTAGTTTACCACTTTCTAATAAATTAAAAAGGTTGTATTATATAATTTACTAACTATTACAGATGCTCACTCTTATTATATATAACGTGACAGGAAGTGACAGTTACTACATGCCACATCTCACGTCACTAGCCACTTGTCATGCCATTTGTGAATTTGACATCTGACCACACGCAGTTCCTAATCTAAATTTTAGATATCGTTTTCTGTTTTCATTGCCACTAGTTGGTATAGGGTTAACATGTTAATGATCATTTCCATTACGTTTGAAATTTAAAGGCTTCTAATATAGAATAGGTTCCTAATATCGGATAGTTTCCTAATATCGGATAGTTTCCTAATATCGGATAGTTTCCTAATTGCAGATAGTGAGTAATGTTCGTTATTTTACCGCTTACTGTGATGCACATATCATTATAAACACTCATAACCATCAATACATCAGTTATTGATATGCTATACTGGAAACAAATAGAGGATTTATAGGCTTCAAATCTCAATCTTAAATCTTTCACCAGGCAAATACTAGAATGGTACCTCACATTCTATACCAGAGCTCTATTATTATAGTATTATAGTGAAACAGTAATCTTCAGAAGCACTCATAATTGTATACTGTACAGCGCTAGGGGATCCGCTAGAAAATGTTTAGCCTGAAAATGTTAATATTAAGTTTTTGTATCCGGTCAATACCGGAATGGTACCTCACACTATAGCCCAGAGCCGTTTCAATTTCGTTTTAGTATTATACTAATTATTTATCTTCATAACACTCATAACCATATACAAATCATTTATTGCCATGCTGCACTGAACTGAGAAGCACTTTAAATTTTACACCAGGCGAATATTAGATTGGTATATTACATCATAGCCCTGAGCTGCTTCAATTTTTAATTAAAAAGCACACTTCGTTTGGGTTATGATTATAGTAGAAATAATTGTGTTCGTACTTTTAATAAAATCGTTCTAAAACTCTTTCATTCTTTACATCATAAATATACGAGGTATAGATCACAGAGGTTAGTATCAGAGAGCAAAACGTTTTACTAGCACTGCTCCTTCAAAATCCACAATAATATTAATATTTGTTCTTTCATTTACTACAACTTGCTTTCGTTTACAAATGTTAATAACAAACATGGGTCGATTCTCGATAAACTCTATTGGAGAATAAAACATATTAATATGGTTTATATACACATGCTTAAATTCTGTTACATAATGCATTTTAAGATACATTTTAAAATACTCATGATAACATGATAACTATGATACATTTTAAGTTACTCAGTCCTTTATCATATCAATATTTAAGTTCTCACGAGGGAAAGTTTCATTATGACCATTCTTTAAATAATATTTTAAGCTTTACATTGATCAAATTTAGTGTCATCTTTTTGTTGTGTTTTATTATTACGACTAGTTTGAAAGAGAACAATTACGAAATTGGGCATATCAAACTGCAATGAATTGAACTGTGTTGTTACATCAAATTCGAAATAAGGAAAAGAACCATGTGGTTGAATACTTTGATATGTATGAAACTGAACTGGCACTTGGGACTGCGGAGGTATATCATCTATTAATTTCATTGCTTAACTTTTGATATTCAACAATTGGCATTCTCAGTTCCATTAAAGTGATCAGAAGTTTATCCACATAAGGTTGTGTACTATATAGATCAGAGTAATGGGGGTTCAAAACTCATCACCAACATCTATGTAGAACTTAATATCTTTATTGGGTTCATTTAAATTGTTGAATGTACGACGATTCAGTGGGAATGATTGATATTCATAGCTCTCAATAAACTCCATCATTAATTAAACTAGACTGTATTATATTCAAAAATATTTGAGAATCAGCTTTGATCATAAGAATCGCGCTTGTTATCGCACTTGCAAAACTAACTTATTCATGTCATTCATTAGTAAACCTTATTTCTATAAAGCGTATATAAATCTGTCGAAGAGGAAAAATAACGGATATTGTGGAACATAACCAATTGGTTCCAAGAAGTCTGTTAATTGTTTATATGTAACTATAATACTTGTTTCTTTATGTTCATATTTCCCATCTGATATAACCATTCCTCTTGCAAGATTATTGTGTACATACATGTTTCAATACTTAAGAATTTTGGAAGAAACTACTCCACATGAGTCTCTTCTGTTTTGAGATCAGTTTTAATTTCGAAACCTAACAACTTATCAATGGTTCCAATGTTAAAGTTTTGTTCAAATGTTGTAAGTTCCATCCGATGTATCACATGATTTTCATTTAGAAAACCCTCTTTTGTTAATGTTGTTGCATTATACTGAGCCGGTGGAATATTATGCTTCTCTCCTTTATAAAAGTAGGTATTACTATTTGTCATTATATTTGATATTAGATACATTCTAAAGAATACAATCAGTCCCACTTTCAAATGATAGTTTTGGTTATAAATCTCATTATCAAGATTCAATCGAAGGTTTGGTGTAGTCGATGGTAGATGCAACGCAATCATTTTAAAGAATAAACTATTTAATACTCATACATATTCATGGATCATTCATTAAGTAATCAAGTTTCAATCTTTCAGTAGGTTGACGAAAATTAAATCTATCAGATATGAATTTTAATAATTTAATATACAAGTCGCCGCAAACGCATCATAAAACTGTTGAATTCTATCACTAACATATTCAAATATTGCATTGCTAGGTCTCAAAAAATCATTCAAAAACTAAGTAGGCACTCCTCCAAATGAATCGAATATATATGCTTTCTTATTTTCATACCAATAATATATCCAATGGGTTCCAGTATTAAGTGATCTATCTAAGTTAACAACAGCACATTCTTGTTTCACTGGTGGTGTAGATGGAACTATATCCGACATAAATGCACTTCCAAAATGTTTTATATTTAATTTTTGAGCCATAAGTTCGAAATCATAATTGAGGGCGGCCTTTTTACTTCTTCTTTCTCTATTTTCTTTTAATACTTTTACATCTAGCTAGAATAGCTTCTTCTTTCTCTATGTTCTTTTAATACCTTTACCTCTAGCTAGAATTGATTATTCGATAACTTCATTGTGTCGTTTTTTGAAATTCTGGCTTTTTTTTTCTTTGCATCTATTACTGCCTTAGCTACTGAACCACCTGCAAGACTACCAACAACTCCTAATGCAGCAGGAAAAGTTAATATGAAACCACCGGTTTTTGGTTGATTACGAAGTTTCTTTAACTGTGCTAAACTTAATGTTATACGTACATTTTTCCTTATTCAAGCGTCTGTGTTTCTTTGCAAGTTGAGATTTATTTAAAATGCCATTAATATTTAATGATTTAATTCATGTGATGGAATATAAAATTGGCCTTCTATATAAACACTACACAATTGGCCTTCACTATAAACAAAACTATATTATATATTAAGTTAAAAATAATTACAACTCTTTGTAGAGTGTGTTGTGTTCCCCCCCAAAGGAAGAATTATAACCATCAACCCATTTTTCGTTTTTTATTCATCGCCATTGTTACTCCAAATGAAGATATTTTTCACCTAAACCAGCATTTTTGCTAACAACTCTATCAAAAGCTTAAAACTCTAAATCTTGATCAGCCCTATGCCTATCTGTTAGATCTTTAAAATTCTTATAAGCAATAACACGCTCTTCACATGCTTGATCTAATTTATTTATCCGTCGATTACCTCTCTCTAATCTTTCATCTAATCGTGTACCAGGACCACAGAATTCATAGCCCGGGAGGTGTAGTTCGAAGGGCAATTTTGTAATAACATTGTTCACGAAGCCCTTATCTTCAATAGTATGCCAAAATGTTGGTGGAAGTGTATGCATGATTTTTATGAGGTACCCTAATCCCTTTGGGTTTGAAACAATGACATTAGATAAACGAGACGAAATTATATCCATTATGCCCACTTTCTCATTATAATAGTTCTTGTTCGGTGCTGCTTCTTCACCTGATATAAATAATAATATATCTACTAACGTTTTAATATTATTCATCCAAATAAACTGTTGCTGCATGCTGATATACCGCTTAATTCCCTTTCCTTGCTTCCTTCCTTTCAAACCCGCACCTTTTGTTTTAAGCTCAAAACAAATAGTTTTATTTTTTAAGGTTCGTGTCTATATCGTATAGAGTTGTCAATACGGCTGAAAATCCCAGACTCAATATATTGGTTAATATTTATCTCAGAGTCTAATATGGTTCAAACCTTGTCCTTTGCCGCAAAGATTCCTTTCACCTATTCCTAAAGTAAATTGCTCCGAAACTACACCGTAGAGGTGACATACCTAAGTTGTAGAGCCTTTACAACATAGACAAGTGCTCCACTACGTCTAACTATTAAGAAAAACGCAGACGATAACATTTTTTTTATTCAAAAGAGGGTAATACATAAGTTCCTTTTACACAAAACTCCCCCTATAGGCTATACCTTTAAAGTTTGATCATCCATTTGGTAAACGTAATATTTTACAACATAAATTTCTTATTACGTAATCAGTTCCAAATAATTTCTATGACATTTTTTAGCAACCTAGAATATCGTGCTAATAAAGCAACAGTAAAAACAATAGTTTAATGAAACAGAAAACAAATGCTCATTTCGCTTTATACGTGTAAATCGTAGAGACATCTACCAGTCAATTCTGAAAAGCTCAAATAGAAACAAAGTAGAATGTGCACTCATAATCGTTCTCTGTTAATTAAATCTTTGTTTATAGTCTTTGTGCCAGAAACCAAAAGACGATATTTTGGTATAAAATGGACGGAGGAGATGAAACTTTCAGAACTTATACAGTACAATGGCATGTATAGAGAACAAAACTACGTGACAGGCCTTCCAAAAATGTAGCTATACAAAATGGTGCCATTCAAGTTGGCAGACAACTTTATTAAAAAAAGCCTATTCGGCTCAGAGTTATCCGATTTCGATTGTTAATTTTTTAAAATGAAAGATAATTTCATTTTCTACATTTGTGTTCACGAGCAATATTTTCGTAAACCTAATAGATAGTTTGAGTTAAATGTAAAAATATTTCATTTTAGCTTAAAATATTTTCTTATTTAATATTTTACTTTGAAAGACTGGTTTTAGATAAACCTATGCCCTTACAAAGAATATAGCTAGTAACTTAAACTTTAATTTTAAAAATGATCAATTAAATCCGACAAGTATATTCAGAGATATGGAAAATTGTTTGAAAATTTCTGCAATACGAGTTAACATTATGGATGCAATAATACGTGTTGAAACTACATGTAGTTTTGGTATAAAACGGCGGGACCGGATGAAACTTTCTGCACTTGTACATTGGCACGTATACGGTAGAGCACGAAAATACAATGGATATTTAAAAAAATGTAGCTATCCAAGAGGGTGGTCAAAATGGTGACTATCGCCAATTTACAATAGTACATATATCAGCATCGCATATCCGGGCTCTGAGTTATCCGATTTTGTTGGTTCCTTTTTACAATGAATGATAATTTCTTTGACTTCAATAAGTAATATTTTTTTGTAAATCTAACATTATTTCAGTTACATATAAAAAA